>JAQFZC010005155.1:0-14686 GCA_034695205.1 Dicyrtoma fusca | reverse complement strand
TCGGTCAACCGAAATTGAACACACCTGGTTTCGAAGCTTCGGGTACCGAACTTCACATTGAGTATACATACATACCTCAGATTTCGATTGACATTTGACACTGCACTGGGTGAAAAAGGGGAAGACCACATTTATCAGCCGACCACAATTGCAAGCCTTCACCCTAGTTAGCAGGTTACAGAATTCTATCGTGACTGTAACTGCAAAGTGACTAACAATAAGGCTAGTGAGTAAGTGAGTTCGTGTTGGACTTAACTAGACCTTTAAAAATTGTGATGAATAGTTTTGTGAATATGTATTAGTTTTTGTGAAAACAATCACAATCACAAAATTACTGCCTGTTCACAGTCACAATCACTACAATTTAAATTGTGAATTCACTATTACAGTACCATTTCAATTTTTTTTTCTCGTTTTCTTACTTTGCTCATATAGTTAGCAAAAATGACCCAAATCCAACGTGAAAACAATGGACTAGGTCATTTAGAGTTAAGAATTGTTTTCACAATCACTACTGAATTGCTGAAATTGTGAATTGTGAAATCAAAAAACGTAGGTAATTTAGTATCACTATTTCAAAGCTCTAGCTCTAGCCTTAATGTAGCAATCTAAATTAGTAAGCCAAAATCGGGTAGGGTCTATGCATAGATTACGTGCATGAGCTTATTCATTTTGAAATATAAATATTAATTAGTTTTTGCGTTTTTCGAATGCATTGATGCAATATTTTGTGGTGTGTATTTTTTAAAAGTGTATTCAAGATGATGCAATAATCTATCAAACATGTCTTGCAAAATTAATACTGCGTTAATGCCGGGCATTCATTGATCTTGTAAATGTACCGATGCTATGCTGCTGGGAAAGAAAGTCTGGACCTTGTAGATATAATGGTTGAATTTGGGTTGTAGATGGAACAGTTTTATGTATAGATTCAACATTTTTAAGGAAGTTGGACTTGACTTGATCCCCGGACGATTTGCTCCCGATCCCGATTCCAGAGGCTATCTAGTTGGACAACATTTCTTAAGTATATCTGCTCTACTCTTCTCAGAAAGTTTTTAATTTCTTTTATTTTACTCTTACATTTTCAGTGATACCAAGTTTAAATGCTAATATGCTATTATAGGTTAGTGTACATTTCGATTCCAAAATAATTCCACATTGCATCAAACGTTCATGATAGTAATCTACGGAATCTACGGAATCAAATGGCTAGTATTAAGTATTCTCTTACTTGCAATATAATTGGCCATAGTCAATATCGTTCGCGTATATTTCTACGCCCCTTTACTATTAGGACTCTTCGCAACTCATGTCGGATGGTATAGTACGAAATTAAAGGAAACCCAAAAGCAGAAAAATCATAATTAAAAATTATACCTGGTTTCAAGCTTTTTATGCTTTTGACGCTATGTAAAATCAAAATAACAAAAAATTAAAATTTCAGAAAAAAGAAAAGGCAGAATGGCAGATGAAAAGTAGAACAGGTTCTCCAAAGGGATATATTCAGGACGAATTCGCAAAAAAGCTACTTATTGAAATTCTCAATGCTGCCTCAAATTTTACTCACACTTAAACTGCTTTAGATTTTTAGCAGAATCTAGCTTAATTTGGTCAGAAGAAACAGCAGAATTTTACATCGAAAAGCAGAATGCTGATTACCTTCCAGATAATGTATGTAGCTTCTACAAAAACTGCAAATGAATTATTTGACTTGTTTTCGAATACTGGAACTTTATTTTGTAACACAGGAGAATTACTGCCCTTAACAATTGCCAGAATAATTAAATAATAATAATATGGTACATGGTATGTATGTAAAAACAAAACAATATCTATACCTGGGTAATTATCAATCAAACAGTTGTCACTCGGACTATTAGCCTTTGAATATAATTTAGTGTGATAATTCAAATTGCGTTGTTCAAGTAGACATCCGTACCTACATACATTATTCATATGTACACATATATGTATTCGATTACTGTTGCTGAACTTCTCCCAATAAATAAATGAAACAGAGCCGACCCAAAACTACAAGCAAGTAGATAATAACACAATAATAAATAGGTAATAATAGTGCATAGTAATAAATTGTATTGACAACTTTGAAAATGTGTTGGTATAAGTTCACAGCAATATGACTGACAGTACTCAAAGCATGTACATATAATAACCTTTGATTTATGGAGGGCAATAAAGCAGTTTACAGGAGAGCCACAGTGAAGACGATGTACACGATGAAGTAGATGAGGAACGCAACCCGATCCAATAAGTGAGCCAGCCAAGCCCAGTCAGCCTGGTATGGACTTCCTCCAGAAACCAGCTTACTCCCATCTTCCCCGCCATTGACAGCCTCTTCATCCGAGTTACCCGAAACCGTCGTTGGTCTTGGATCTAAACAAAGGATTTTGGACAGCCAACTAGTCAAAAATCCTTGAATAAAGCCTGGCAGTGGCACGGGAGACGTTCTCTTGGTAGCAGCCAAATAACGAAGGCAGATTGTCCAGACCAGAGCCACTGAAACCATGAGGAGGGAGTCGCGGTAGTAGAGAACTAAGTGAAACAGTGAATAATTCCGAAATCATTAGATTCCATTTTTTGTGTGCTTTTATCTTAATAATTTGATAACAAAAGAATAACAAATTTTCACATACTGACTAACGGAACATCGTCCCCATTGTTAGGAATCATCATGTAAACATTGTACAGATACATGGAGTTTATGACAATGACGAATAAAATTAGAGCCAACCGTTCACTGGCTCCTGGGCGGATCCAGAATGAAATCAGAATGGCGGCCGCAATCGCTAATAATTTAGTAAAAGCAAGCGAAGTAAAGATTAATTATGCAACATCAGTACTAATTAATAATCTTAATAGTTAACGTGTATAAATTTAACCATACCTAAGGCTGGAACAACAACAGCTGCCGTGTGTGTCGCGGGGTGTCTCTGAAGATTCAGGTTAATTGTAACATCCACATATGGTTCCGGGCAGCACTCATAATAAACTTGTCTTCGTTGGACGGTAAAAGAAGTCAATTTCCACTCTCGATTGGATGACACATCCCAATAATCAATCTAGGATTTACAGTAAATACACTTTGGCTGGTGTCTGGAAAAATAGGAAAATGTTTATCAAGGATAATTATTACAAATTTGAACCTTCTTACCTGAGAATAATTACTCGGAAGCTCGATATTCAACTCGTCACCAGAATGAGCCCATGACCCCAAGATGACACTACAAGACTGGGAATCGTAAGGCCATTTCCGTAAATTTGCCGTACATCCAACTTTGAAAGTTGATGGTGGAATCCATACAAGCCTGCCATTAGACTGCCCAATGACACGCGTATTTTGGAAATGGTCAATATCACTGTCATAGCTGTTTATATTCATGTATAATGTGTTATTAGTTTTGATATTACAGATATTTCAAATAAAATGAATCACAAAAAGCAAAACCAGTTGAACTTACTTATTGTACACGCTGATGTCCGGCTGCCAAACTTCGTGAGCAGCAAAGTGTATCGAAGTAATATTTCCGTATCGGAGCGGATCCCATTTCATATGCTCATCGTTCCAGTACTGTAGTGCGAAATTCCCATAATTTTTACGACATTAGAAGTTACCAAGAAGGAAAGATGGACTGATGCCGTACCTACATTATACCTACGCAGTACGCCTATCTATGTACGTGTAACGTGTATACTTACGTGAAATAAATTTTAGTCTAACTAGTAAGTCCTTACTATATGGCATAGCACGAAATGGAACCAAAAACAAAATTGGTAATATCTTTTTTGGGGAAAAATGGATCTGGCTTGTGCATCTAAACTTTTTTAGTATCAACTGCTATCTAATGCACAGCATGCGGTAATACTAGGAATCTGGGTTTACACAGGAGAAAGTGCGTCCGATAGTATCTACAAAACACACAACAAGAAAAATTTATAATATAATTATGGGCATAAATCAGCAGGACGTACCATTATGGTCCATGTATACAACGTAAACAGAGACTTTCTTTCATCCTGTAAAAAATAAACAGACAAGAAATAAAAAAAATATTTCAATATTACATAGTTTCAATTACCAGAACAATTGCCAGTAATTAAAATATAGGTAGTTTTGTCGCGTTCTGCAGTAAAATTAAGTAACTAGAGTGATGTATGCTACGATTTTGGGGGAAAAAAACTTACGAATTCGAAACCACGAATCAAAAATGACATTTCCACTGTCGTTTCATTCGTATGATTTTGAACTGGTCTAGCTTGTCGATCATATCCATTTTTCAGGTCACTTCGCAGTCTAGTGTAATCTAGATTTAGCAAATTTACAAAAATAAACAGCCAAGTTGAAGTAGGGCTGCTTCATAAACCTCCCAAACTCAAATTTTTTAATAGCACCATACTACCACTCACCGTTTATATCAGCAGCTGATGTAAATAATACTAAAGTTGACATTACAATTATTGTAACTGGTAAACTATAGTTAGAAAAATAGCTACGTAAATCAAAATATTTGCTCCTAAGACCTGAATACATTTTTTCGTTTTCTTTTTCAACAATTTAGTAAGTTTAATTATTGTAGATATTTTTGTATTTAGATTTATCTCACAACTAGGTTAAGCAACTTCTTACAAGCCCACCTTCACTACTGTACAAGTTAAGTTAAATTATGACCGGACGATCGGACCGCAACGGACGAAATAGATATCGATACACATACAAACAACATCCAGGCGGACACAATTTCCATTGCACATCTAATATTTCATGAAACGCCCCTCTTTGGGTTTGGAAATCGGTACAAGGGTAAAGAAAGGGTATTAAACTGCCTCCGAGTTTCCCCTCCTATCGCACAAAAATTGTAGTTTCATTAACCTTTGTGTACTAGAACTGCTTCGAGTGTGTAATGCCTATTCATACTGCAAAAAACAAAGTATACTTTGGACTTTTTCAATTTAATATTAAATTATAATAGTAGATACGTAATTGTATAAAAACAGTACTAGCATTTGTTTCGACGTATGCAATTCATTGCTGGTAGTAAAATGTAAACCAGAAAAAGAAATATTACAACTCACCAAAAAAAGCTTTGGATCAGTTTTCATTCATTCTGAAGTCACAAAACCAGTGATCATCTCGTGTCTAAAGTATGTGTTAACAATAATATCCTTCCTCAAATGCAAATGACGCCTATCCAGTATTGCTCCGAAGCAAAGTAGCGCGGAGGAAAATGGGTTACGCTGTAAAAAGACATAAAATATCCTTATAATCTGAAAAATACCCAATATGTGCCCATTTTTGTTACAGTAACTACAGGACGCGGTACACATGGTTTTAAAAGGTGCAAATCGAGGATTTGCATGTTTCAAAAAGTGTAAATCAAGATTTTGAATGTTTTAAAAAAGTGTAAAATGAAGTTTTGCATGTTTTGAAAAAGGGTAAAATGAAGTTTTGTAAGTTTTGAAAAAGTGTAAAATGAAGTTTTGCATGTTTTGAAAAAGTGTAAAATGAAGTTTTGCATGTTTTGAAAAAGTGTAAAATGAAGTTTTACGTGTTTTGAATGTGTGAAATGAAGTTTTGCTTGTTTTAAAAGCGCAAATCATGCATTTTCTGGGAAGGGGGGGGGGGGGGGTTTGGGCCGCTGATTTCGTCAACATGTGAATAAGAGTGGGAAAATATTGCACCCTTTTTGAAGCTTTATGGATATACTCGTCATTTTGCATCTTAACATTTCCCTTGCTCGTCAGTTTGCTTTTAAGCAAAATTGGAAATGTGTTCCACTATTTATACATAATATTGTGCAATACGTAATCGATAGTACTAAATCTTTACATATGTAATTCAGTCCCTGCTGTTAGTAATTCAATTAAGTACATATACATGGTTCATTTCGAGTCTAAATTATGTTTCCTATTTTTTCCAGTACAGATCTTTTGAAATTGTATCCAAAAAGATATATTTTTCATAAACTATAACTTCTACAAGCACCATCCCATTTTTATAACAGATTTTCCTTGAATGGAAGTTAAAATGATTTTCCAACTATTAGACATTCAGCAGTCTACATGCATTAATCGAGTTAAAATCAGTTATTGTATTAAATGGAAATAATATGGGGCGTATATTGGTAGGTATAGTTTACTTTGCTATTTCTGTGAAATATTTCAGTATCTGTACTTTAGATATGAAGTAATAATATAAAATTGAGATGGTATTAAATAAATATTATTTACGCTCCGGTGTGGAGATCCACTGCAGGAAAGCATTTCTACGCAAAGATTCTGTTATAATTCTGCAATAAACCGGATGCCCAACTTTGTTTCAGGCTCTTTGTGTTTACGTTTGTGGGGGGAAGATGGCGACCTGCTAAACAATACCATTCTCTCCCTCAAAGTATTCCCGTTCAATAAAATACAAACGACGCCCAAGTTTTGTCATAGTTTTTTCCGGCATTAAACACCGGTCAACCTGCTACATTTAAATATATAGCAAATAGTGTAATATTCTTTGGTATGCAATAAGTCGACATCTGACAATTAAAAAATCTCTTGCAATGTTAGGGTTGCTATGCAAAATAAGAAATTGGGCGGCAACATGTCAACCGCAGTCAGGTCAGTGTCTGTTCGTCTCTTCCTTTCAACTTTTCCCAACTGTATCAAAAGATTCATTGACATTAAAGTTTAAAGCATTCCTTTGTATGCATCCAAGTTTTGTATCTCTTTTATGCTACAAAACACAAGCAAACTAAGGAGACTGTATTGCATTAAAGTTACGTATGCTAAAACATTTTGAGCATAGGCACCTTCAGAAATCATAGTTACAGTTGGACATGTTAAGTATTAACTTTATAATACGACATTAAGCGTATGTTAACTGGCAATATTAAATGCACGATTTTGCTTTGAACAAATCAAAGATTGGAAAATTACCAGGTGACAAGCGTGAAGGAGTACTTGTCAATCATCGTCTGCCCAGCAGGTACTTCTAGATCCTTCCTAGCACTAGTATGCACGAATGCTGTAATAAAAATAAACTTCCTTATTTCCGTCCTTCCATTTCATTTCATTCAAGTCTTTCCAATTCTTTGTAAATGTCAAAGGTTAGTGTCTAACGATGATGTCAAAGACTTGTAGCAGACATACATATTTCAGAACTATCGTTAGTTTTCTATATTACATAATGAGCCCCGCACTGACTGAATAATAATAGTTGAAAATGAACGTTATACTGTACAAGTGAGTGAGTTGACTTCGACTCCAAGTCAGGTCAAGCCAAAGATGTAAGCAAGTAAGTAACAATAATAATAATTATTATTACTATGCAATATTATCAATTTTGCATGTTCCTCCTTCAAAAACGAGAAGTCACAGAAACAAGTTACAGTTGCATGATAAAATATCAAAATTGTATTCGAAATCTACGTTAAACGGAGACAACTTCATTAGCTAGATGATTCCGCTATTTTAAACATAATTTATGACTACTGACAAAGCAATGATAATAAAAAAAACGGCGTAAAAGAAGCTGCTACTTTGCAGCAGTCACAAACAAATAAAATTAAAATAATGCAAAACTTGTTGGTATGCACGGTTGATGGAAACAAGACCGACCTTTGTTATTTGTCCAATAACTACGATAGTGCATACATAATTGTATAATGTAGTACGTACTACTTCATTCCATCCCTTGCTGCCAGGCTAGTCAATTTTACATATCAATTACTCATGCAATTAAATAACACTGGAAAATTCCACAATAACTACATTATTCATGATGATGAGGGCCATCTTATTAGAAATTATTGCAGATATATACAATAAATAAGTACCTATATATGTGTACAGAGCTCAGTATAGGGATTTAAACTAGCTGAGCCATCCTATAATGAAATTTTGTTAGTTTCGGAACAAACCAACTTCCTACTATACGGTACCATCCCGTTGACATTGTCACTATTTGGGCTAATTAATCGTATTTATTCATGCACCCCTGTCAACGGGATTGACTATATAACAACGGCCATCTTACTACGAAATCTCGGACAGTTGACCCCCGGACATTTGACTCCCAGGCACGAAAATTGTCTGGATAATTGGAGTGCACCACTGCACAAGCATTCCACTTGTCTCCACCAAATTATAATTTTTATGCTTCCAAAATTCCAGAACTAAAAAGAACTCGCATTTCGCATACTTTAAAACTTACAAGGAAACGGTTGGAATCGAGCAATATTTTTATAAAACCTTGTAACCTTGTAACTGAGGATGTATGAATTAGTTTTAGTTACGAAGTATAAAATGAAAAAAATTAAATACAGTTTATTCATGCTTGGGAGTCAACAGTCCGGGCGTCAACTGTTCGGAAACCCTTACAACGACAGAAATGACATTCTGTGTGATTGTTGACCGGTCGCGTCAAAGACAGTAAAAAATAAACAAACAATCAACAGTTGCAGTAGCAGTGTTCTGTCATTGCAGTCTAATAATCCTACCGATTTCATAAGACTTTCCATCTTGAAATAGATAATCACTACTGGAATTACATAACATACGTATGTATGTAGATATTATCGTCTGTGAAGAGAGGAAGTGCATGTGATAATAAAGACATAAGGACATGAAAGTGAAGAAAAACGGCATACATTCTTGTAAAAATGAGATATTTGAACTGTATTTCATTGTCGGGTTGACCACTTTGAAGTGCCGCCATCCTCATGTTCTAGAGTTTGGACAAGATCAAGAAATTAGTTAATGCGCCTATAACATATAAGTATACATAGGCACCATCGTATCTAGTACAGTATATCTAGTAAACGATAAGATAAATGTATACATGTTATACCTATTAGTAAAGACACATCTTGAGCACAAAGCATATTCTCATTGTTTTCAAGGGAATCCTCTTAATGAGATGGGTATTACTTGTTATGAGTCTTGATGAGTCTCCTTACCTCTAATCTATTCTATTTTCCCATTTCTATAGAAGACAAGAGTGACAAACATTCAGCATCTTAAGTGACGAACTACCTCTACTTACTATAGTATAATTTTCCCAACACAATCATGACTTTATGTTATCATCAGCAAGTGTACACGGTCTGTATTATGTAATTAGAGTCTCAAACGAAAATAGACACACGAATTATTATGTACACAAAAGAATCCCCATACCTCTATACATAGCCGCAGTCTCTACACCACCTTGGTTTCAAATCCGTGACTCAGACAGAATTTGTCTTATTATATTAAGACATTTATCTGAGGGCCAAGCAAACCGGACAGACAATCAAAAAAAAACGGAAGAGCAATCAACGAAATCCCAAATGATCCAATAAGACAAACTAGACATCTAAACAGTAATACTGTTATTAGACAACAAAGGGTAAAAGACGAAAGTGAGAGCATTTTAGCATTGCATTGCGTGAGATGTAATAATACTTCTCTTTTTTTATACGAAAACACAATATATAATTGCTCTCCACTCTTTTTTTTTATGTCCCTTCATGAGTAGCAGTAAAACAATTCGGAAGATAACATCAACTTTCTTCCTTGTTTCCTGTTCTTGATTATATGGAGGCTTTATCATTTTGATTTTGATTATAAATAATTGCTATTATGTCAGCAGAATGTGAACGACGTAGGCACTATATGTACATACCTTCCAATCCGACAGTGCAATGGGAAAATTTAGGAGTTTTGAAGTTCATCGTGGTTCGTCGTGGTGATCACGCTCTTGGTCAATCATAATTTTCACCCTAAAGTCTTGACTCTACTTGACTTTTGGCATTTCGCTTCGAAGAGGCAAATGCCTCAGATCCTCACTTCACTCACATCAAAGTATATCTGCATTAGCTCGTTAGTCGATGTCGACGGTTCAAAGGTGGGACCTTTTCTGTCAGTAGGAGCTGCAATTACACTCGTCATCCCCATCCATCCGTCCATCCATCTATGTATTGAACGTCATGATACGAATGCTCGCCATCTGAAACATTTAAAGACTTCAATCTTAATCGTAGTTGTTCACCGAGCAAACTTGAACATCTTCTTCAAAAATCAAAATTAAAGTAAAATTATTTGGCCTTATACATACCTATAGACTGCAACAAACAAAGTCAGCAAAATTGACAATTGCACTGTTGATTGAACTTACTACTAAATCAACCTGTCAACTGTACGGTACACTAAACAATGAACATATAACATCTGCAAACTTACGACGATATACATCCTGAAAGGATAACCCACACAAGAACAAAAAACGAGAAAATATTGACCAGATTCAAAATCAAAACAAAGGTACTCACATTTATATTGAGGCAAAAGCTTCCATGTAGGTTATAGGTACGTCGAAAAAAATGAAGGAAGGAGACAGTTTGAAATCGTAGACTAATTCAGGACTGCCTGTATACTGCTCTGGCATTCTTGTTGATCATGTTGATTGTGATTGTTATTGTGAACGGTACACTAAGTGAACACGGCAGTCATTGGGAGAAGGTTGTTGCTGTGAAAAGATTTATGGCCAAAATGCAAAAATGATCATCCAAGTCAAGTCATAGTAACAAAGATAATAACAATATATGTAAGAGGTAAGAAAAGTTGGTACATACAGATTCTAGACTACAGACATTAAAACAATGTGCAAAAGTCACTAGCAGGGCTCGTGCTTATGATACAAAGCGATGCGATGGACAGCCGTTGTTTTGACTTTTGACGTTAATGATTATTGTCGAATGAGTCAGAAGTGATCACAAAAACTCACTAATTAGCTAAGTAGATAAGACGAGACTCCCAAGAACTAAAAACAAAACAAAAAACTATAATTCAGAGTCACTCACTATCAACTATACTATACTAGAAAAAAAAAGATCAAAATATATTAGTCAGGGAAGCTAATCAGTGGGAACGAAAACATAAAACTCTTTCCTAAGCATTTTTATTTTATTAGGGGGAAGCGTAGTAGTGTGTATGTGGAAGTCATCACTGTCCATGTCCACCTTTAACAATTAACCACGATGGACAATGGACTGTATATACTTTTTATTTATTTCATTATTTTGCCTTTTTTTTTAACTACGTTCATTCCTTACCTAGGAATTCCTTCAAGAGCTAGCGCCTTGAATCCTTGAACTTGAACATTGAAAAAACGGAAGAAATTAAGCTGCCAACTAACTACTAAGCATTTATTTACCAACATTCCATCTTCAGTCTTTAGACAGTCCCAGTAAATACATTCCAATTACTAGTGAATCAAATATAAAAATGATATTTATATGAACACGTGATCTTGACTTTTACCAATAATTAAACTAAAGGAAAAAGCCTAAGCGTATAGCTATAGGTACCTTACCTCACTGTTTACTATTTTTTTGCAATTATATGGTCAATGGTTGGGGTTGAACCTTAATTTCCAGGCTTTTTTTTTTATAATTTAATTAAGATTGATATTAATCACTGCAGGATATGTTTTAAACCTCTGGCTTTCAAATAATATTATTGTTAGGAAGGATTTTAACAAGTGGAAGACTTACCAGATTATTAAGGATTGTCATTTCTATAAATATATAAATTTTAAAAGGAAAATACATATTAATACGGTCTATACTATACGCAGAGCAGACGGATGCTGGTTGAATGTATTTAGTCTTGAAAATCAGGGTCATCAGAAAAATAAAAAGCTATTGTTAGTTAACTAGAGAAAAGTTGTACGAACTCATTTTTTTGTTTGTTGTGGCTTGATTTTTGACTTTACAGAGATCCAACATAACCTGAAGGTGCATGTCACAAGTGTGTTAGCCCACACGAGAGATAAATGTAAAAATATGTACCTATAACAAGAATATTGTTAATTTGAAGTAAGCATGACAGAACAATGCGCAATAATGCAACGGAAGATTAAATTAAAATACAAGATATAAGATACAATAACACTCTTGTGATTGACTAACGTTCTTATAAACATGCAGAGATGCAGGTTTACGTTCACATCTGAAGGAATCTTCCTGACACAAAAACGACTTCAAGCTCACGGTGCAGGTGATATACATGTCTATTTATACCTAAATGGGACATACACAATCCTTTGTAACTAATCAAATGAAAGGGAAAAAAGAAGCAAGATTTTTATGTAGTATTTGCATATTTTGTAGATTTGCCAGAATTTTACCACCTCGAACTCGTCTTCCTAAGTTCCTACTCCAATAGTCTTACAATAATTGTACATACCCCGTGTACTGCAACTGTATTGGGATTGTTAGCTACAGATACTGTAGTAAAACAGCATACTTATAGGTATTCATTTAAGAATAAAGATTTCATTGTCAATGTCCGAGACAACAAAAAATTTAGTTAATTCATACAAATTGCAGTTCGTCATTTTATAATTTGAGTAACCACTCTGGAATTTCAGGATGACAAATCGAACGAGAATCTTTAAGAAATTTCTGGGAAAGCTCGAAGATACTAACAAAGAGAATGGGAATGCAGATGTAGTACACAGTCATTTGTTTTACTCCTCAAATTCCTGTTTTTGAACTTGAACTACTCAAAGTTAGAAAAAAAGGGACAAAGCTACAGGAATCTAGAGATAATCCATAAATAAACACTTTCCTCATTCACATTTCGTTCTACTACATGTATGCATAATATGTAGGGCCAATGGGATGGCCATGGCCTCTACTTGCTACTACTACATAGATAGTATGTATATTCAATTAAGTTTCGAGAACTCACACGAAACTTTTGATTTTGATGCTTTAAATACTGAAGATGGCAAGTACGAAAAAAACAGAACAAAACAAAGAGGAACTGTAGTGCTACAGCTGTCTAATTCCAACCGTTATTATTATCATTATTATTAAACAGCTAGAAATAAAATTTTAATTTTTACTTTGTCATGCATAACATGTCACATGAACATCACATTAATTTGAATTGCCTTACCCTTCAACAAAATTATATTTTTCCTTATTTTTTGTGTTAACTATCTTTGTTGGCATATGAGGTCCTACTCTTTATTTTGTTACATACATACATACCTATGAATGTACCATGTGATGCGTACAGTTTAAAGGGTTTTAGGAATATATGTTCCCGGAAAAAATGGTACCAAGCCCTAGATGGTCCTTTATCTTATTTTGTAGTATTGTGTAGATTTTGGCCAGTTTTGCTTTAACTTGTTAGAATATAAACGTCCTTCAGCAGCAAACACAAATTTTACCCTTAAAAACTACATTTTTAGAAATCCCAAAAAGCGTAATCAAAACAGAAGCCTAAATAGCTCAATCAAAGAGATAATGCCTCCTACATTCACAGGTGCACCGAAGAACAATAATTTTATTGCTTGACATTTTTAATATTACTGACTGAGAATCTTTGCTAGAATTTCATTAGGTACAGGGTTATTCATAAGTTCTGGTACACGGCATTTTTCTTGTAATTTCTAAAATACTTAATAGATTTTCACCAAATCTTGAAATAAGACCCCAAATACATCTGGCTACGTATATTAATTTTGATAATCAAAATAATCGCCGTTGGCGTTCACTGGGGCTTTGAACCTGCCTAAAAATCTAGCATCGTTGTTCGCAGCTCCTCTTGGGGAAAATTGGGCCGCGCACGCGTCAGGGAGTTTTTTAGGGAGTCTCAACTTTCATGGTATGTAGCACTGACCATGTTCTGCAATCCTGATTATTCGTACTGGTCCCAGGAATTTTGGTTTGGGATTACGAGGGGTCACTCTAGCTTGCAACCGAAGTTGGTTAATCCGGCCTATTGCACGGCCTTACCAATTTTAGCCGTTTGAGATGCTGTTGCAACTTTCCAAAGCATCCCACGAACGTTACGAAATAAGAGTTCTTCCAGATGGAGCCTAGAGGATTCTAAAATGCCTAACGCGCAGCTTTTGAAATTCAGGTTTACCCCTTGGGGGGTAATAACCTGATCTTTTAGCCAATTTTGGGCACCCTCAGGAAAACTGCCACAAATAGAAGCAAACTACCTGTATTGAACTACGCTTTGTTACATTGTGTAGAGCAGAATCTGGGCTAAATTCTGAACTACTGTTAAGTATTACGAAAAATAATTTTAATTTAAAAAATGTGAACCGAAAAAACTTGTACTTTAAACTTTGGTCACCGTACCTGGGTATCGGCTCTTACAATCAATTAAGTCGCATATTTTTTTGCGGCGTAGTAGGAGAATGAGACTCACATTTTCTGAAAGCCCTTCTTTTATGGTCCCTATTAATTGTTTCTTGTGTTGTTTTAGGGACAAGGCCTGCCCCTCGTGCAGGCGATTTTACAGAAAGTCGATGATTTCTCAAATTCCTTCTATTGTAGGTTCAGTGACCTTGTTTGCACGATCTGACACGGTATGACCTGACCCTTGACGGTCTTCAACACTAAGTGTTTGCCTATAACTAATAATAAACAAATGCATAAAAAATCTTGCCATCTTTGACGCAAAAAAAATTCGGAATATTTGCAGCTGGTCAGACCAAACCTGTGGCAGCAAAAAAATACAGACACTTGTTTTAGTTTTGCCTCTATCTCAACAACTACTACACCGAGGGTCGCCGCAATTTTTTTGGAAACGTATTGAGAGGAAAAATTTGGATGATTTAAAAATAATAATTTTAAATGTATTTTGGGGAAGTTGAGATGTGATTCGAAAC
>JAQFZC010005154.1:0-14686 GCA_034695205.1 Dicyrtoma fusca | reverse complement strand
AACACTTTTGTAAAGCATTTTTTCCATAGTTCCCCAGTTCCTAATAGATGAATACCTAATATTGCTTGTCAAAAAAAATGAGCCGCAGATATAACATATGCATATATGTATATACAATTTCGAACCATCACTAACTGACTAATAATAGGAAACTAAAGAATATAGCTGAATCCTATGGAAAGCACCAAGGAAAGAAGGGTGGCATGAAGTAGCGGGGTAGCGTAAATGGTAATAATTGCATAGCAACAAAATATTAGGGTAAAGTAAAGCTAAACATACGGGAAGTATTGCCGAGATTCGCTTGATGTGCATGATAATAATTGTCAGCCGTGCGAAGTTGGTCCAGAAGCAGAATCGAGAAAATTAGAGTTATGAGCCCAAAAACCTGAAAGAACAAGTATTAAGACGTAAATTGGTTTCATTCTGTTCTGTGTGCTAATGCTTGTTAGACGAGCCAGTCTGTGTCATATTCGACAGAGACTTTTCGTCTTGACTCAAAATCGTGAATGATTTGTAATGAAAGCATCAATAGTAAAAATACTTGCCATAGAAAGTATCGAAATGACACATTTTGGATTTTTTGTTTCCCCCATTTTGGATTTTGTAGCTCACGTACAACTTTACTTCACTTGACTTCCGCTGCCCTTTGCACTATTATATGACGATGACGATTGACGATGATGATGAGATGACAATGACATTCAAAATCCAAAACGTGTGCTAATTATTATTGTAAGGTCTTATCTTAGTAATATTAGTGATTTACTATTATTAAAATTTTCGCTTTATTTTGCGAATTTATATTATTATCTTTTGAAAATAATTTTTTTTAATGTCATACTGAGTCGACTTTGTTGACTGTTCTTGTGTCAGTCTCATAAACAGCAACGCAAGGGCTATAGCAACAATAATAATAGCAAAAGCAAAGATGAAAGCAATTTTGTAATTTGTAGTTTTTGTAGTTGCTTAGGTCTAGGCAGTTTTAGTATGTAAATACTGTAGTAAAAAAAAACAAAACGGAATACATATAAGCCAGTTCAAAAAGCTAGTCAGTGTCAATACTGTCAATATAGAATTGCGATACGATGCAATGTAGCAGTAGGCGCTTAACCTATTCGCAACTGGGAAGCCATGGAAAGATTGCTGCGCAAAAGTGCTTTTTCTAGAAATTACGTTTTTAAAACGGTCAAAACTAGAAATAATAACATTTTCAAAAGCATTCAACACTAGTAACTAAAAAACTTTCAAAAAGGTCAAAACAATAACTTTTTCAAAAAGATGCAAAACAAGGAACTAACACTTTCAAAAAGTTTAAAACAAGAAGTAAGCACTTACAAAAAGATGTAAAACAAGAAATTAATACTTTCAAAAAAATTAAAATAAGATATTAACACTTTTAAAAATGTTAAAACAAGATACTAACACTTTCAACAAGGTTAAAACAAGAAATTAAGACTTTCAAAAAGATGCAAAACAAGAAACTAACACTTTCAAAAATATGGCAAACAATAAATCAACACTTTCAGAAAGGTTAAAACGAGAAATAAACACTCAGAAAGATGCAAAACTATTTATAGCACCGTCTCGAAACGTTTAATTAAACTCAGGCAGAAATATGCATAACATTTGATAACGATTATTTATTGAAGATTGAAGATGAATTAATTAATTAAAATCAGTGCTGCGTTATACATTTAAAAAACTTTATTGCTATAAAACTCCACCCCCGTCAATATTCATTGAATCCGCAGTGGCATGGCTCTGAGCGGAAAATGAGGGATGATGCGGAGGGTAGAGTTCATGGTCATAAAATGAGAAATAATCCGAATCTTCAGATTCCCTTTTTCGCCCGTTTTTATTTCCCTTTCCATTTCTATTATTTTCACTACAATCTTCGTCACTGTTGTTGCCGCTGGTGGTGGTCCGCCAGTCAGGCTTGTTCCATTCAGCTTTCATAATTTTTAGCCGCCAGTTACACTTGACGATCCAGGGGTGGATGTAGGGCTCTAGCTCCATCGTCAATTTGGTCCGCCCTTCATTTTTTTGTCACAAATAATATTATAAAAAATGTAATTTATAACCAGGTTTTAAGCAGTTTTTAATTATTCTAAATCTAATACACTAAAATCAGATCAAACAAAATTAAAGGGACAAAATTTCGTAATTAAGAGTTGGCAACCTTTGCTAAGCGTTTACGTGAAGCAGAAACGTCGAAATAAATATAACCTGTACTGTATTTGACCATTTTTGTTTCCTAAATTCATTAAAAGGCGCTCAACTACAGTACTATACTATTTACGAAAATGCAAAATAGGGCGCATAAAATATTACAAAATATTTCAAAATTGGAACACTGCATTATTAAGCGAGTTCAGATCTATAATATCTTCGTATCGTCATCTCCGTAAAATGATGTAATACACGATAATACTTGGACAAAAATTGAAGTTTCCCCTTAATCACCCCCCCCCCCTAATTATGACGCTACCCAGAAAATTTAGCTAAAAAAAACAAGCGGAAATAATTTTAGCCAAATTCCTCGAACGTAAGGAATATTCCCAATTTATTTTTAAGGGTAAATGTGAAGTTATTTTAATGCTATTTTTTTGACATACCTGTCAACAGACTCACGATACAAGCCACGAGCACCGTCACGACTGTCCCAACCACCGGGTAGAGCATGTACGATAATGAATATACCTTTTGTGGCCATTGTCTGTTAAATTAAAAAGTCAAAGGTCAAAGGTCACAGGTCACTTAGCACCAACACGTAGCCTATTCGGAGCCGAGAAACCAAGGAAAGAATGCTTTAAAAAGTATTAATTTCATAGATCTTTTTCAAAAAACGGTCAAAACTAGTAACATCGGTAACATTTTATTTTCAGAAGGTGTAAAAGAAGATATTCTTATTTTCAACAAGGTCAAAACTAGAAATCTACATTTTCAAACGATATTCTAGACTAGAAGCACTAGCGCTTTCTAAAAATTCAAAACTAAAAATTAACATTTTCAAACACATTAGAAACTATATAGTAACGAATTCATTGAAAAAGATTAAAACTATAAATAATTATTTTCAAAAAAGATCAGAACTAGAAATTAACGTTTTTCAAAAAAATCAAATGACTAAAGTTGCGTTTAGGAAAAGGACTAAAACCTAATAAATGTTATTTTTTCAGACGGTTGAAAGCCGCAGGGCGAACGTTACAGGTCAAATTTAACAGGTCAAAAGGTCACAGGTTAAAGGTTTAATTTAACAAAAATACAATACAAAAATACAATAAACGCTTACAATGTTCCACAGCTTGGCTCAATCATGCCTTCCAAAATGGCCGAAATATTGTCCACTCTGGCCAGCGTGTCCAGGTCGCACCGGTCAATGGAAATCGAAAGTGTGTCATTTGAACTGTTATACATGAAACCCCCCACAGCAAGCCACAAGGTCACAACATGGCCCGCAATCATGCCCAGGATGACCCCGGTGCCATTCGAAAATGGGACGATGACCCCTAGGATAAATGCCCCCAGAACTGGCCCACTCAGTGCCCCATTCACAATTATAGCCGCGGATAAAACGGTGTTTAAATGCATGGCCAAGAATCCCGTCCCTATGACTACGAGGCTGAAGGCAAAACTTAGTATTTTTGTGGCGACGCCCTTTTCAATTTCGGTCATGGTCTTGCAGTAGTCGGTCCTTTTAAAAAAATCCTGTTCAAAATTCAAAAAACTTGTGAGCCAGGTCATTGACCTTTGACACTCATTTGCTCAAAATCTATAAATCCCATCACTCTGTATAATAAACCAAATTGATCAGCGTAAAAAACTATGTAACCTCTAGTTAAGAGAAAGCTTTAACCGGCCCAAGGTCATTCAAGGTCACGTCAAGGTCAAAGGTCAAAGTACTATTACTTCAACCGATTAATGTTAAATTCGACTATGTTGTACAGTTTTTTACGCTGATAATGTTGGTATACAAAGCTGCTACGATTGATTGACCTTTAAAATTTGAGCTATCGGAGGTCAAAGGTCAAAGGTCAGAGGTTAAAGGTTAAATTTGGCGGCATTTTGTAGAACAAGGCTAAAACTAGAGACAATCGCTTTTGACACTTACCTCCCAAGTACAAGCAGCAAGAGAGTTGACTCCTGAGGACACCACGGTCAATGACCCCGTTAAAATAAATGCTAAATAAAAGCCCACTAGACCGTCAATAGCTGACAGGTGCTCTACCGCAAAATAAGGAAGGATGTCGTCCACATTATCTATAAATCCAAGGGTCAAGGGGTCACAGCCAGCGTAATTGGCAAATATTGCTAGGCCTGTGATCACAGCGAGGATTGTTGCAATCATCATGAGAGGGACGGCAATTAGCAAAGTTCTAGATTTATAAAATAAAATAAATATTAGAAAATAAATTGTTGTAAGTAATTAAAAAAATGCGTATTTTTTATTTTGATAGGTTATTTTTACCCGTAGGCCCTTTTAATAGTGCTTAGGCCAAGGTAGCGCTGAGCCCGTGAGGGATGGCAGCCGAAGGCACTCATGAATAAGAATCCCATCCCGAAGAAAACATTGAGCGAGGAATGATTCGTGAAGGGGTCGGCATCCATTCTATTAATATTCGTTAATGAATTAATGCAAAATTCCTTAAAAATTATGTAATTAATGTGAATTAAAGATGGAGACTGACTTACTTAAAAAACTCAATGCGACCATATTTTTTAGAAATTGTAAATATTTTAAAGAATCCTCCTAAATGTATGCTCGCTTGCACGATGATCCCAAACATCCCTGCCAGCATCACTGTGATATTGAAAACGTCTAAACATCAAGAAAGACGTTAGAAAAACAAGAATTTTATTACAGAATTATTATTATTTATTATAGAAAAGTAGTATTAAATTTATAGTAATGAGAAATAATCTCACCTGACCATATAACTGCTTTAAAACCACCCTAAAAATTTGGAAGGGTTACATTTTGGAGTATAAATTAAAGTATTTAATAAAAGAGAATAATTTCAATACATATTTTAAGAAAATTTAAAGGAAATTATTGTTAGCTCACAGCACTGGCCACGGCCCCCGCAATGATGCCAATAACAATGATGGTAATGCCAACATCACAATCGAGCATAGCTTTGAAAGTGAGTGCTGGGACGTAGAGGGCAATCCCCAAATAAATTACCGTTTGCACCACAAATGTCAGTGTGGCTAGGAGACGAACCTCACGAGAGTCGAAGCGAAGTTCTAGGTACTGTAAAAATTTCAAAAAATATATTAAATAAAAACAAAATAAAAATTTTATTATGCAAGCAACTTTGCATCTGGTAATACAGCGAAACGATTATTTCAGTTTGTAAGAAGTTTCCATTATTTATTACCTCATAGACACTCGTGAGTTTGAGATGGAAAAGTGTCGGAAGGAAGAGAAAGCCACTCAATGGGATAAAAAATAAAATAGAAAAGATCATCTCCCCTTTCAAAGTTCCTTGAGAATACATTTCACCAGCCATCCCTAAACGATATTACGTCAAGTTTGTGTAAACAATAATTATTATAATTAATTTATTATTAATTACTTAGGTAATTGTCAATTTAGGGCACAAGGCTTATAGATGGGACGCAGCCTAGCCGGTCCCCAATGCCGTCAATCCACGGCTTTGCTAGCCTATGCAGCTTTAGCATTGCTGGATATTTTTAAAGGCATTTGGACTCATTAACGTCGTCTGTTTTTAAGTTTTGTGATTTCAGCGAGAAGATTAAACCCGGACGAATTGTGAATAATCTCCTAACAAAAATATTAAGAACACCAGACTGGCTTCGAGTCCATACGAGCATATTTCCGAGGTATTACATTACCTACATACCTATTCCTATTAACCT
Organism: Dicyrtoma fusca; assembly: GCA_034695205.1. NCBI lineage: Eukaryota > Metazoa > Arthropoda > Collembola > Symphypleona > Dicyrtomidae > Dicyrtoma > Dicyrtoma fusca. The sequence goes on along the minus strand of JAQFZC010005154.1, from coordinate 8,803 downwards.
ACTGGGAACTGGGAAACCACGAAAAAAATGCTTTCAAAAAGTGCTATTCTACAAACCAACCTCTTCAAAAGAGTCCATACTAGAAATCTGATGTTTTCTGAAATGTCAAAACTGGAAACTAACATATTTTCGAAAAGGTCAATACAAGAAATTAGTGTTTTCAAAAATTGTCAAAACTGGAAATTAACATTTTCGAAAAGATCAAAACAGGAAATTACTATTTTCGAAAAGGCCACAACTGGAAATTAGTATTTTCAAAAATTGTCAAAACTGGAAATTAATATTTTTGGAAAGGTCAAAACTGGAATTTAACGTTTTCAAAAAAGTGCGAAAACTGAAAATTATTTTTTTTTCTGGAAAATTAACTAGAAACTTGACTAGATGACTATGACTTGACTAGTCTTTTCGGCTTTTTTCGGCCCCTTGACTTAACTAGACTGGACTAGCTGACTCTTTCAAAACTAGTGACTTGACTAGACTAGACTAGACTAGCACGAGACGCAGAAAAAAATGACTAGACTAGACTAGACTAACCATGATTTTCAAAAACAGGTAAATAGCATATTTTACACCTTTTCAAAAACCTGTAAATAAAACAGTTTGAACTTTTTAAAAAAAACATTTAAATAGGGCATTTTGGGTGTGGTAAAAGTAAAAACGACATTTTTTAATAATTAAATTGAACTAGTAACGCATTAAGATGGTGCAGATACAACTTTTTTCAAATGCATAGCTGTTGGATGTTGTTACAGCATAGCAGTGACCGACGAGTCTACTATGTGGTGAGCCCCATGACAGGATACAGTAGTGCGCCAAAAGCTTCCCATTTGCTCAGTACTGTTGCCGCAGTTAAATCGCAATGAGTTTTAAGACCGAGTAGGAATAATAAAGAACAGTGAGGGAAGCTCTTTGCTGAGTACAGCATCCGTTCATAAAAGCTGCAGACAGTCGCAGTCGAGTATCACCGACAGACAGACACGACAGTAAACACCAGTAATCAGTAAAAATTATTTTGTAGCTAGCTGCTTCTTATGCCCCAGTAGCAATAGTCTCAAACCTCAAACATAATTACTACAGTATGTACAGCAGGATATTCTAGTTTTACAACTTTTCGAACGATAGAAATAGAACATTTTGCTCCTTTTCCAAAACGTGTAAATAGGAAATTTTGCACCCTTTCAAAACAAGTAAATAGAACATTTTGTACGCTTTCAAAAACATATAAATAGGACATTTTACACCATTCAAAAACATGTAAATAGGACATTTTTCATCTTTTCAAAAAAGGGAAATTAGGACATTTTGCACCTTTTCAAAAACATGTAATTAGGACATTTTGCGATTTTTCGAAACGCGTTAATATGACATTTTGCACCTTTTCGAAAAACATGTAAATAGGACATTTTTCATCTTTTCAAAAAAGGGAAATTAGGACATTTTGCACCCTTTCAAAAACGTGTAAATAGCACATTTTACACATTTTCAAAAACATGTAATTAGGACATTTTGCGATTTTTCGAAACGCGTTAATATGACATTTTGCACCTTTTCGAAAAACATGTAAATAGGACATTTTTCATCTTTTCAAAAAAGGGAAATTAGGACATTTTGCACCCTTTCAAAAACGTGTAAATAGCACATTGTACACAGTTTCAAAAACACCTAAACAAGATATTTGTACCTGTTAAAAACAATCTAAGTAGTTAGGACATTTTGACAGAAAATTAAGTAAATAGAGCAATTTGCACTTTTGCAGGAACAACCACACGAACGAAGTTTAATAACACATACACATTTCGAATGAATACATCGGGAAAATCCGGCAAATAGTGAAAATTATTACCCAAAACAAAAAGAGCGGAAGTGAAAGTGGCCAGCAAACTCACGGTCGTGGCAAAGACGCTCATGTTCCTTCCACCCAGGAGCAGCTGAGCGGTGGTCCGTTGCTTCTGAACACATGAGAAATAAAATCCAATAAAAAGCGACAGCCCCACCGTCCCACCAAAAACAACCCAATCCGACCAATCTAAACTGTCCAGGAAAGGCTTCCCCGAAATTCCTCTATTTGTTAATTCCGGTTCCGGTTCCGATTCCGGTTCCAGTAGCACTAGTACTTTTTCCATTTTGGGATAAACTGAGAACCGTGACCGTAGTTATACTCACATATTAAAATACAACTTTTAAAGTTTTAACTTTAATCTATTAAATTATTTTATATTAAACAATCTTAGTTATGGATCTGTCTTGCCGGCCTACTAGATGCCTACTCTGTCCGTCTACATAGAACAGTATTCTGTCGGTGTGAGCGTCTACCTTTATTTAATTTATTTTTTTGAATCAATTTGTTACACATTATTTATCAGTGCATCGTCAAAACATGACTGGCTGTCCATAAAACAATGATAATTGTGACATAAAATCGATGCAAATATCATTTTTATCCCTAAACAAAGATGCTAGCACACTGAATTTTGCACTGTAGGCAATTTCGAAATTTCGCAATGCTCAAATAAAAAGTAAAAAAAATAATTGCATTTGTAAATATTGCACAATTAAATGACGTGTTTTGATACGCTATAGTGACCTGTCTGTCGGTCTTGAACATTGAACTTGACTAACTGCAGCCTGTCATCAGTCGGCGTCTGGCATTGATTATCGAACAGAACCGTGTCTGTAACTGTAAGCAAAATCCAGAGTGAAGTGAATCACAATTTCCAAAATGACACCTTGCACTTATAGTAAAACAAAAAAATGCGGAAATAAATGCTATATTTATATAATTATAGCATAATATAGCATAGCTACTCCAAAAATGCTGATCATATAGCTTTTGATTTTGATAACCCTGCACGCAAAGCGAGTGAATTTCTGATTAATTAAAGCTAACTCAATCATTTTATTATCTTTATAAATTATGACGTAACCAGAACAACAGATTAATGGTAACGTAAGTATAATTACACATAAGTACTTCAATTTATATAATAAAACTTAAGTATTTCAATGTAATGTTAGTCATTAGCTGTAATACATTTAACATATTACTAGTTTTTTAATTACACTTTAAATTAATCACACTTTTATGGAATTATACATCGTCAAAGTACAGTTGCCCTTTTGATCACACAAATTAAGTAACAAAGCTGACTAATCGTAGTATTAATTAATAGTAATTATTATTATGTAAGTAAGTTTGTTCCTTTTGGTTTGGTACAAAATAACCACATTATTGACTGCATTGCATTGCATTGCTGGAGCTCTGGAGATTTTTCTGGCTTGGCTGCATTTTTGTTTAGCTTTTTTGTTACATTATTATTTTACGTAGGTATTAAAATAGATTAATATAATATTACAATTTGATTGGAAGCACTCAGTACTAACTACTAACTACCCACCTTAAGTAATTACTTAAGTAATATTAGTTAATAATAATAATAATTTAATGTCTTTTAAGTTTGGCAAAATTTAGTTGTGATTCAGTTATCAGTATCAGTGCAGTCTGTGCCGTGTTTTTCGGAACACGAGCGTGGAAGGCATTAACAATTTAATACTGGAATGTTATTCTATTAATTTGACAGATCATTTTCTAATCTCTTGTTCCCGAACTAAGCAATTAAAAACAACGCAACGTCTCTACTAATCAGTAATCAGTGTAAAAATACGCATGATTTTTATTTTTGTTAAACTGTAATAGAACCATCGCATCGGTTTGTTGCTTCTGAAGATGTTGGACCCTTATTAAGCAGAAGCACCAATCAAGCAGTGAAGTATATAATAAATCCCAGGACGAGAAGCACAATCACTAGAAAGATTATAATGTAGATTTTTTTCTGGAAATACAAATGAAAACAAAAACAATAATTAGTTTTAGTAAAAATACAACACAAATAAAAATGAAGTAGTCTCCAACCAATTACAATTAATAATAATATAAAATTAAATTAAATTAGCAGCTATAATTGTTACAACTAACCCGTCTCGCGGCGCCCTGGCTCTCCACGGCTACATCGAGATCTTTTTCTGCTCGGTGAACGTGATCTTGTGCTGCTCCCACGTGCGTTTCAATCCGGTCAATTACTTCACCCTAAAAGAATGCCACATCAATTTACATTTCTTAAACATATTCGAAAAGGGGAAACCATGAAAGAATGATGCGTTACAAAACTGTTTACTCTAGAAAATATCGTTTTCAAGAAGGGCAAAACTAGAAATTAACATTTTGTAAAGCACTCAAAACTAGTAAGTAACACTTTTAAAAAGGTCAAAACTAGAAATTAGCATTTTTGAAAGCGCTCAAAACTAGTAAGTACTACTTTTAAAAAGGTCAAAACAAGAAACGGACATTTTGAAAAAGGTCAAACCTAGAAATTAACATTTTTTAAAGCATCCAAAACTAGTAAGTAACACTTTTAAAAAGGTCAAAACTAGAAATTAGCATTTTTGAAAGCGCTCAAAACTAGTACGTACTACTTTTAAAAAGGTCAAAACAAGAAACGGACATTTTGAAAAAGGTCAAAACTATAAATTTCCATTTCCAAAAAGATGCAAAACTACATACATATTACCGTTTTGAAAAGGTTAAGGCCCTTAGGGCAAATTACAAAAGTATCAATTCGAAAGCAGTACAAAATGCAAAGTGTGAAACTCACTTGACTTTCAATGAGCACAGCCATTTCCAGGAACATTTCATGGAGCTCTCGAATGGATTTTTCTAATTTAATTATGTCACTGTGCCTCGCCTCAATATCGGCTAACATCTGCCGAGCTTGCTCCGTTTCTTGAATTATCTGTCAAGAATAGAGAAAACAGTTGTTATCAAGTTAGGAGGGAAATTAATAATTAATAGTTACAATAAATAATCACAGAAATAAGAAATAATCCTTTTTACCCCCTGTGTGAATACGGACCAGTTTCCATCCTCAATCATCTTTTCAACTTCGTCATCCGTGTAGGAACTTCCGGCTTAAAATAAATAAATTATTTAAGATTACTTTAGGTATACATATTACTACAAAAATATGAATTAAATTATAAATGGATTAAATTATAATTATTATTAAAATGAATCCCTTACAAATTTCTAATTGACGATGAATTCGACCTTTACACCGATCCCGGTACTCAGTCTGTGCCAGTTGGTAGCTAGTCATAATTTCGACGAAGGACCGGAGAAGGGATGAATGCTGAGTTTTTCGCATTCGTAAACTAGTCGAGATGATGCCACTCTCCTCGCTCTCGTCTTCTTCTTTAGAAACCATCCGTTCAATGTCTAAATTAATACAAAAATCTCTATTTAATACAAGTTGAAACAAAGTATGTATTAACCTATTCGGAATTGCAAAGTCATTAACCATGGGAAGAATAATTTGTAAAAGTGGTTATTATACAATAAACTTTTTCAAAACTTCTGTCAAAATAATAATAGTAATAGTAACTATGTAACATTTTTAAAAAAGGTCAAAACAAGAAATTGGTGTTTTCAAAACGGTAAAAAATAGTAACTAACTTTCTCAAAAAAGGTCAAAACAAGAAATTAGCATTTTCAAAAAAGTCCAAACTAGTAAACTAACACTTTTAAAAAGGCCAAAACAAGAAATTGGCGTTTTCAAAAAGGTCAAAACGATATAGTAACTAACTTTCGCAAAAAAGGTCAAAACAAGCAATTAGAGCTTTCGAAAAAGTCTTAACTATTAAGTAGCACTTTCAAAAAAGGTCAAAACATGGAATTAGCATTTTCAAAAAGGTCAAAACTACTAAGGAGCAGCTTTTAAAAAGGTCTAAACAAGAAATTGGTGTTTTCAGAAATACGAAAAACTGAATAATATGTATCGCCGTTTCGAAAACAGAAAAGGTTAAGCAAATAAATAATTTTGATAACTGAAATACTTAAAATTATTAAGCCTGAGCGTTTTGCATCGTAAAACGTGTTTAAAACACCCAAAAAAGCACTCGCAATCGTCGAAACATTTTATGAAACTGAAAAGTAACTTCTATACACAAAAGTAAAAGTGGCCGAAGGAATTACCTTTTAATTTTGATCGAATTACACTCGATGCCGTTTTAATAGTATTCATGAGTTGATCCAATTCTTGCTTGGCTCCTGCAAATAGTAATAAAATTATAAAGTTAACAGGAGAACTGAGATAATTACAGACAACGAGAGATAACAGAGCATTTATTTAAACCAAAGTAAAAGCAAAGTTTGAAACTAAAACTGACGGTCATCCGGAATGGGCGAGGATAAAATGGTGCTCTGTAATTTTCGGACTCTTTCAACATCCACCTTCATCTCCTCCACTAATTCCCGGGCATCTTCTACCTTTGTTACATGAGGATAACAAAAGGAAACAAATCTTGTGAGTTAAGGTACAGATTTACAGATTACAATCGAAAATCAACAAAATACACATTATTTCAACTGTCAACTGTCTGATGCGCAGTCTAAAGAAATATTTTAATAACTAATTATTAGTACTTTACGAATGCTAATTTATAATAACTTGATAGAAACCAAACATTTTGAAATAAATACAAAATATGATTTCGATCAATTTAAAACATAAGTAATATTACCTGCTTAAAAAATTCGGTGTTGACATTTCCTAAACGGTCCATCTGAATAACGACTGTAGGGCCCCCGTCACTAGGAGGGGGACCATCCTCGTCACCGTCACCGTCATTGCCATTTCCTTCTTGGTCCTCTTGAAGTTCTTGTCGAATCTTTATAAAATAAAATTAACAATTAGTATACACGAGACTGTCAACTGTTGACTGTACTACATACTACATTATCACATCACAAAATATAATTTATAATTGCTTAATTAATAATGAAAAGGAATAAAAATTCTTACCCTCAGAAGCTCGGCTGTTCTATCTCTCTGCATTTTCTTGTAATTTATTTAGTATGTAGTACGTAATTAAAATAATTACAATTACACAATCTTTTTTAATTATTTAATTTTTGTTTTTTAATTAGGCTTTAATAAAGTGTCGAACTGATATATTGTCAAAGAATGAAAGCTGTAAATTATTTAGTAAAATAAAAATAATTAATAATCATCTTTAACAGACACTTGTTGAGTGTTGAGTTGACTAACTCGTATGTAGTAATAAAGACGGCTGATCTCAAAGCTGCCGAAAAGCCGAAATTTTGCTAGTCAAGCCTAGTCTGAGCAAAATAAAATTTCATTACTAGGCTAGGCTAGTCTAGCTAAGTGTTAGCTAAAAAATGACGTCCTAGTCTAGTCAAGTCACATGTGTTGGTATAGGACAGGGATGAGCTAGTCTAGTGGATTCATATTACAAAAATCGGCTAGTCAAGGCAAATGTTCTAAAAAGGGAAGACAAGGCTAGTCAATCCTATAGTTTAGCATTACTTTTTGCCTAGACTAGGGCAGCACTGGCTCAACTGGCTGAACTGAGTCATTCTGAAGGGAAAGGGAAGGGGCAGCCTACGCTTAAATCTGCCACACTGCCAAAGGAAACAATTCTATTCTATGGTTTCTTTTAGTGTGTAAAAGAGTAAATCGCCAAATGACTGGCATAAAAAAATGTAAAAGAACATCTTCTTCTTTCAAGGATCCTTCAGATGAGAATACAACAATCATTATCATCATTTTTATTACGGAGCAACAAAGGTAAGGTAAATGGTAACTCTCATAAGAATTCAGAAAATATAATATTATGTACAGTAATTATATAGATTTTAATTACAATTAAAAAATTGATTAAAAATTGAATACAGAGTTAACAATAGGAACGTTACAGCATCTTATTTTAAGGTCTTTGAATAATAGTAAAATTACAATTATAATGCGATGGTGATACAGGAAGTTTGAAGAAGTTGCATTTTCGGTGACTGTGGCACTTTTAGAGTAAAAAGCTTGTAACTAAAAAGGTGCACTTAAAGCACGGAAATAAGGGCAAAAACTAAAGCCAAGGTTAATACTGCGGTGGAACAATAGAGTGAATTTTGAGTCGTGGACCCAGAGGAAGATAAAGCTGACCCTGTTAATTTTTTCGGGAAGCCATTGTCAACGAAAATCTTGGAGAGGGTTTTAGCAGAATTTTTTGCGGTCCTGGTGCGGTTTGGGTCACTGAAGTTGACGGAGTAGATTCCAAATTTTTCTCTGAAATACAAAAGAATCAAATATTAAATACATTTTTGACGTAAAATAACAATGTTTTCGAAGTTTTAACCTTTCTGAAGCAGTAACATATCCAGTTTTATTTTATGTGTTATTATGTTATTTTGAAAAGGTTAGTTTATTGTTTCGACCTTTTTTGAAAGTGGGCTAGTTAATTTTTGAATGTTTTTGAAAATGTGGATTTCTATAGTTTTGACCCTCTTTAAAATTTTAATTTCTATAGTTTTGACCTTTTTAGAAATGCTAGTTCCTTGTTTAGACCCTTTATGAAAGTGCTATAGTTATTAGATTTAATGAATGTTTTTGAACATGTTCGTTTCTATAGTTATGACCTTTTTAAAAATGCTAGTATCTTGTTTTGATCTTTTCTGAAAGTGCTACTTACTCGTTTTGAATGCATTTGAAAATGTCGAATACAAGTTTTGAAGATTTTTAAAAGCTTAACTTGCATTATAAACACTTTTTTAAAACATTCGGATACTGATTCTTGCCATGGTATCCCAAGTTCCTAAGTTTTGTAAAAATAATAATAAAAAAGCTCACGTGTAGCCGATGTCCCACTCGAAGACGTCCAGCAGTGACCAAGCATAGTAGCCAGTGACGTTGCAGCCATCAATTTTGACAGCCTTGAGCACTTCATTGATGTAAAGTGT
>JAQFZC010005153.1:0-14690 GCA_034695205.1 Dicyrtoma fusca | reverse complement strand
CTCTTTTTACTAGCGTAATTTAATGCCTCTTTTCACAAGGCTAAATCTTTTGTTTTTCATCTTTGATACGGCCGACCTGGCAGCCCACTCTTCAAAAACTATTACACACAACTGTTACTGTTAGTCAGTGCCAATGTCAATGTGTTCATGTCAGAAAATTACAAGAAAAGGACGAAGAACAAACTAAATACCCACGTCAAAAGAAAGAAAAGAAAACCCATGAAGGAAATACAATTTGTATTTTTCCTTTTCCAAGCCTTGCCTTATATTTATCCAGAATCCAAATACTATTATTCTCTTTCCTTTTTTTTCCTCCTTTTCTTCGCTTTTCTTTTCTTTTCTTTAGTTTACTTTTACTTTGTGGGTGACAGTTGTATGGGCTATCAAACACCTTTTGACACGAGTAGACTGGCGCTCTGTACATACTCCCTACTAACTTATTTAGTTCTGCTTGAAGCATGTGTCGGTCAGTGGACCTGGCATGACACACAAGTTTCTTTCATTTTCTTATTTCATTAGGAGACTCAAGTACCACGAAGCAAAAGAAAAAGACGTAAATGAAAGGGCAGATGAAAAGAACTAAATTTTTATTTAATCAAGGATAGTCTACGAAAGGCGTCGGCGGTTTTCTGATTTTTATAGCAGCTCATCCATTTCATATACAAAATACAACATCTAATTTGAAAATAGGATATGTACTACAGTAGATAAATGAGTTCTGGAAAATCGAAACCTAAAAAATAAATAAAATATAACTACTTTCTTGAATAAAATATGTAACTTACGGATTGGCAGACTTGTCAACTTGGGACCCATAAGTAGTTCTACTTTGAAGGTTAACTCGAACAAGACTGGCTGCATTATTTGGTCCTTCAAGAGCCCAGAGAGCCTCAGACACGGCTGCTAATTCATCATCGGTCACAGGGGCTGTTAAATTAAGTTTGAAAAGTAACGAAATTAAACATCGAATAAGAAAGTTAACAACACTATAATTAACTTTTATACTCCTTAGGAACTTACATACAAGTATCCCAATTAAAATTAATTCGTCCTATTCTAATTTTCTCGAATTCTCAGCTCCAGTATCGAGTGAAATTGAGAAACTCGATTTTGATTATACAAATTATCTTTAATTGAGCACCTGCTAACTTCTAACTTCTACAGCGACAAAAGTTTTATTAAGTCTTCATACCAACGCAACGCAACGTTGATACTAGCCTTTCAGATTATATAAATGTTTGAAAATTAAGGCCACACTTTTCCCCAGCTATGTACTGTACATAGGTAATACGTGCTAAAGAGATTAGCATAATAGTTATATTACTGGTAGCTAGTAATATCTTCATTTAAAATCAACAGGGCCAGAATAATAATCTCCATTTCAAAAGATGGTATACCTGACCGTCTCACTAGTATTAAAATACAACAATAGTAATACCTTTGAAGTTGGAATGAAGTCAATGAGTACGAGATTAATCTTTTCAGAAGATTTTCTTGATGTACAGAGACACTTTGGTATATCATGTGCAAAAGGCAACAGATTAATTTCTCACGAATTTCCCGAGGAAAAGGAAAAGTTAATCCTAGGTCGATATATATAGCAATCTTAGAGTGTCGGAGTTCATTAAACTTAAGTAATAAAAATTGTAAAACGTTGAAACGTTGTCCAACTGCAGTTATGTAATGCTACATACATGTAAAAGTCGAAGACTTTCTACCAGTTGAACGTGCAAAAGATACTACGGGAATTTATTTTAAAAGCAAAAAGTTATTTTTGAAAAGGATGAATTGTAGGTTTCCTGAAACGCTATTCAACGCGATTTCTAGGCTAGCTCTTGGTCAAAATTCAAAAACTTAATTTGAACTTTTTAAAAATGTAATACTAGAGCTACCTAGGCATAAAAAAGGAAAAAAAGTATTGATTTGCACATTTCCAAATTTGAAAGTGTTACTTTTTAAACTCAAGTTGTGAAACTTCAAGCAGCATACTTTGCACACTAAGAAATGTCCATATTTTCATCATTTCCTGCTAGAGCAAGGCAAGTAAAAACTGCGAAAAGTTCTCATGAATGTATGCTTTTCAGAAAGTTAGTATTATTAAAGCTAAGAGTGAATCATTTCTTGTATACATATTACACATCGTTACCGAAGATGACAAATGGCCAGTAACTGTAATTCTATGGAGTGTAAACAGTTGTAAACAGGTTCCGTGGGGCGGACCTCGCTTGATGGATGAGCTAAGGGTGTACCGGGGATGCTTGGTACGTCGCACAGTGAAAAGGGGCAAAATGTACTTTTACACAAAGTTTTAAAATGTGCAAAATACGTTTTCTGATGCGACCGCTCACAATTGCGCGAAATAACGCTGAATCGAAAAAAAATGAAGACCGGCCATTTTGGTTTTAGTATGAATTGAAGGCAGGGCTCTTTGCTTTCAAGAAGAAACAGAGACCGGCAATTCTGCATCTTTAGTAACGATATTGTGTTGCATTTGTAAAAAATGCTATACGAAGTCTGTTTCTCATTTCTTTGGACTTTCAATGCTTTTCCCTTTTCTTTAGTTGTTGGATGGCTCTTCTAGAAAACTCACAAACTTATGACTTGGCTGTTACTGCTTTCTGCAGGCTTAAATATTTCCGTTCTGTAGGCGTACGTCAGTTAACTTAAAGGCATGTTTGACACTCCATGAAATAAGATATGAACTCTCTCTCTCTGTATATATACAACTCCGGCTCAACTTGGCCTGATCTGATTTTATTGATTTTCCCTTATTAAATTTTAGCCCAAGTAACTTGAGGGAAAACTCAGCTGCTCTAAGATGTTAGAGACTCACTAGTCAGAGATTAGCCTACCTTCACCTCCTGTCAGGGCTATTCTGCTCTGTCTCCGTCCATGCCACGTTGAATGCAAAAGTGAAATGCGAGTTATCAGCAATTCTAATCTCTATGTCGGTGGTGCCAATCGAGGCTACTGAGACCCCAGTATATACCGAATAGTATACTACAGTTAAGTCCATGAAATATGAATTATTCAAGAAAAATAACGGAAACTCAGGGCTGGAATTTGTGTCACTCTTTGCTGAGCGTATCTGGAAATTAATTTGATGGAATTCCGTTCAAATTGTTCCGAAACAAATTTTCAATGTAGCCGTGTCTTCTTTAAGAAAATGCTAAACCTTATCAAAATATAAGTTTTTGTCAGTATTTTGTACTAATAGCGTCTTGTGGTTCGTCACCTTTGTTACTATGTTCGTCGTCCGGATTGTCATTGGAGTCTTTACATACTTTGGAGCGATCTTCGCAACAGTCATTAAACTTGGAGCATTTAGAATTGCACTGACATGGAAAGTCTCGGTCATGTTTAAAGTCACATCTCCCCTCACAACTCAGGCACTCTTCTTTATAGTCCTTACAACAGTCACCGTGCTCCATGCATTTTTTATTGCACTGACAAGGGAATTTTGAAATAAACCCGGTCGTGTCACAACGATCCTGACATGAGTATATATTATTAATATTATCGTCTCTGTAGCTGTTGTCAGTGTCAGGAGGAGGTGGCTGTCCCTGTCCAAGAAAGTCAGGTCCTGGTCGTCTAGTAAAGTCCCTGTGTCCATTGGAATGTCCGGGTGGGAACTGGTAGCCGAAAGGAGGTGGAGGTGGGTAATCATCTGAAGTATAAAAATATAGAGTTAAGCTTCAATAGATTAACTATTGACAGATTTTGAATGGCAACATACACAATTATTCGTGCTGTGGTTTCAGAAATTGGAGATTATTTATAATAATCGAAAAAATGTGGCTTATTTTGGATATTTGGATGATTCAATGATCGATTATAGATTCAAATGAGTTTTGGTAGATTGTAACCTTCAAAAGGTAAGAATGCAAAATTGTTTCTGCCTACTCTAATACTTTATGCAGGTATGCTTACTTGTCAAATAAAAACAAGGCCATTTTATATATCATGTAACTGTAGACTACCGACATTATATTTACAGACGTCTCTGTCAACATTAATACACTGTCAGCGGGAGGCGTCAGCTGCTTAGGTTCTTGTAATACAAATAGACAGTCAAAGAGTGAAGTTTCAGTGCAGAATAAGAATTCTAGGAGAATTTTAACCCACCAAGATGACGTTAGATGCATACTTTACTTGTTTAGACAAAATCACAAAAATCTCAAGGATTATTTGTACCCCCTTGAACGTCGTCTTTTGAACTCCTACACAAAGTTTTTGTAATAAAAAATGTACATGTTCACGTTGCGTTGTTCTTGTCAGTTGTTCCTGTCACATGCTATTTCCCTATTATTAAAGCTCGCACACTTTGCCTTTCTAAGTGTCACATGCAGTTCCAAGTTCCAAGGCAAGGCGACGTGTGCGACAACTCACGTTTCCCTCAAAATTAGAAAACGAAATATTTTTTGGTTTGGTTGAAAATACCGAGCTGTGGAGCTCTCTACAACCGTATCAAGCTGTATGCATACTTTGGTACTAAGAAAGCAGAACTGTGGAAACAAGAGCAGAGAGGTTATTGTGATTCGGATTCTAATTCAACAGAAGAGTGATGTGTATAACTAAAACTCATATCCGTCACTTTGATGTTGTCGTACATTATTGTATTACAGATACTACGCAGTTAAAAGAAGAAAGAAAAGGTGACAGAAGAAAATCTATGTGTAGGTACTCATTCCAGGAAATAATTATCCAGTGGGAGTTCAAAGTGTGCCCAAACTGCGACCCGAGATTTAGTTCCCTGACGTTTCACAGGAAGTTCGTCCAAGTGGGTGTGCATTATGATTATCTTATAGTTTAAACCTCTGGTACAGCCCTCGTTGGAATCATCAGATTTGACTGAAAACCGCTTTAAATATTGAATAGCTGTCATTGCCGTATCTCTCACGTCTCCCTACATACTGTTGACGTTTCTGTTCACATAAAGGTCATTTATGCTGAAATTTTGAAACAGTATTTCTTCCTTAACTAAAATCTCACCCTGACGATGGCAAGGGTTTTTTTGAAGTTCTCATTTTTCCATGTGATTCAACCTTTTAAATGTAATGCTATCTTTGCAAATTTTAGACTTTTAGACAAAGCTATGAAAGCTATAGTACAGATAGAATTTTCCCCGTCAATTTCTCGGTTTCATTTCTTTCTTTTCATCTTTTGTCTATTCTAACTTGTTATTTCCGCGGTTTATCATGGCTGGACATGGATTGATTGGCCACGGATTTTAGCACTCTTTGCTTCGGTTGGCTGACTCATAGCTTGTCAGCTTTCTTAGGCTTTTTATTTCCAAGCCAGTGTGCACTTTGTTAGTCCTCTGGCCCAAATCAAGACCGAAGTCTCTGAAGCTCATATTAGTAATATAGTTATATAACATTTTTTACAGAAACAGAAACTGGGAAGTGAGTACACAAAAATCTGCACAGATAAATATGTAACACTACATATTTTGTATTTCACATGTATACTCCTAGACATGTAAGTTGTACAACACACTCAGTCTATCTACATAATAGATCAATACCATATCGATACTAAAGAAGCAAAATGACCAGCTTACTTTCACTCACGATCAGTGCAATCGAGCTTGTATACGGGACAAAATCTACTTCAGTACATTTTCAAAATGTCCAAACACTTTAGTACGCCTTTTTTTGAAAAGACTTCCGTAAAAGTTTTAATAAATACCATAAAGGGTCTTCAAAATAGCTTGCCTATAATACATCTTTTGCACTATAAGATGTCCACTAACCCTTAGTTGAAAACAAATAGTGATTATACTGACTAGTGCGATTGCTAAACTGTTAATAGAGAAACTTTGCTAAAATTAACAAATTAACAGAGAACAGTCATTCCGCTTCTTCAGTAACGATTTTGTAAAACAGGGCGTTGAAAGACTACGAAGAGCACAAAAATAAATTCAGCACCGAAACCAACACAAAGAGTTTGAAACAAAACCTAGAAAAAACTACAAACTACGCCGCAATTGAAAGTTCTAAGAATCGGAAGTGAGTATAATTCAATCAATTACCAGAGAAATTTTCGACTCACTTGTTTCTTGCTTATCCTCAAGGCTCTCAATCTCGGTATAGATTGAACTGAATGGATGCTACAGATGTACTGCAGGGTCATTAACGGGCTTATGAATCCAATCATGGAAACCGCCAATGGCCAAAACTTTCCCAACCCGTGTGGTTTTCCACTACTCTGGGTTTCAATTATCTTCAGACAGCTACGAAACTATTTCACACTTTACCACCGCACATAGGTATGTATCCATGATCCTGCCTTTGACTTCTGACCTTGATCTTTATCAGTTTTACTCGGTTACAAAGGGAGTAATTAAATCAAACGGTTCTATAATTCATGGTATTAGTATGCCACCTTCAATGTCAAAGCCTCAAATTCAAGCCTCCAGCACCCTAGTTGTACTTTGTTTCAACAAACTGATGTATGATATGACTGAGGAGGTAAATTGAAAAGTGAAAGCAAAAAACTGAAATTGTTCATGTGGGAGTCAGTTTAATAATGCAAACTATACTTTTTGAACTTCATTCCCACTTGTGCTCTCTCTGTACCTTGTTAATTAATTGCAAACGTAAATTTCATCAGAGCACTACTAATAAGCGTAAAGTAAACACACTTTAACCAGTGTAGTTGATTCTAGTTTGACACGTATGTACATACATACAGTTAGGTTGACGTACCCTTTGTGAATCTGTAATTATATATTACGATGGTACAATGAAGCAATTTCAACTGCAACGCCAACGCTGCAAAAGGAGCATTTATTGATGTTGTATTGAGTTCCCATGTAGGTGTATGCTACTCATGACGTACAGAAGTAATAATTATATACTTTATAAAAGATTTGTAAATACATTTGTAAGGTCTCAGATACATATATACCTACATATGCATTATAGACAACAAAAATTCCCTCCTATAACTACTCTCCAATTTATGTTGTTAGTTTGTAAATTGTAAGCGTACCTTTCCTACAATCAACTATCAGTAGAAGTATTTAATTATTTACTACTGCTGTGATGTGCATACACGACAAGAGAGTACAAGACATTCCATTATTGTGGTGAAATTTCGCCACTCTTTCTACTTTCACCACGAAAACCCCCACGCAGATCAGGCAGACAGAGAGACAGTGGAGTCCATTACAATACAGTACAACGTGGGATTCAATCGAGGAAAGGTACCGTACCTATGTAGGTTAGGTTGTTAGGTGTAATTGACAGTGGCTCGATTTCAGCTCAGATCCATTCCCTCTCCATTTGTCCGAACAGAGTTAGATGTAGAAATCATTAGAAGGAAAAGTGATCTTGTTCCGAACAATCGCCTGTCTCACTCTCTATTACTCTTCGTGTTCGGTTGGTTGGTTTGATTTTGACTTAAAAAATTCCGAGTGGGCAAATATAAGAGAACGTAAAAATGTGCGCTGCTGACTGAAGGTGGATGGATATTGACCCACCAACCTTAGTCATTATTATTTTCCTGGGACTATACCGACACTACTGAAGAAGCAAGCTGACTATTCTACATATTTGACTAAAATCAAAGCCTCTATCTTGTGTTTGTGTTTATATTGCCCTGTGTTTTGGAGTCATTCGTTAATGGGCTTTGCAGCCTTTTAAAAACATCTAGGAAACGCTTTTTGAAGGTTCTTTTTATCAAAGATGTATGAATTCTACACGGGTAGTGATAGTGAGTATACACATACACGCCACTTTGCACAGAGTGAAACGTGGAGGCATTTTGCCTCTTCTCGTTAGTTACCTCTTAGGAAATCCGTGTCATGCCTACCCACACACAAACTATTCCTCTCCTAAAAATCGCCTTCTGGAATTGACCGTATGGTTTGACTTGTCTCGACTTTCTACGAATTCTGTAGGTGCTAATGCAGTGCTACTTGTATGTCCGAAAGTTCGAACTTTCTGTATACATAATATAGTATGTAGGAGGAACAGAGGTTTATGTTAATGGGCAGGTGCAGGCTGGGGAGACAATTTTAATATATCATACTATATATAGGTATTAAAACCATGGACTCGTAACTAATAGGACGGGACTTCTTTAGCCCGAGATAACTTCTTAAAACTTCAACCAAAAAGGAAAGGACAAACAGGTAGCTTATTTAAAAAATGTGCCAGTGTACCACAGGAAATTCTGAAAGAACGATTTCAAAATGGGTCTTTTGACAACGCTGTCACGAAGAATTTTTCAATATAAAGTACGCCAATTTAAGTAAATATTTTCTGTAATTAAAATTATTTTTCATAATATTTGAATTATGTGGTACACACAATACGTCTATCCGGTCTATACGGTTTGGTACGCTGAACTGAGTCAGTCGCAGGTACAAATTAAAAAGTTACATTTGTGCATTCACACTAGTTCCAAGTTATTTTCAAACTTAGGTATGTAATTCAATAACGTTTCCTTAACTTCTGCGTACATACGATTTTTTGATTTAAAATAGAAACGGAATTTGTGAGCAGCAATTGATGGTTTACGTGTCCCACACTAAGTACATTTATTAACAAAACGTTTCGATAAGACGCAGAACAGCAATAATGTCAACAACAACAACAAAAAATTAAAAGTTTATGTTTTGCAAAAATAACAACAACTTGACAAAGAAAAGTTATCGTTAGACACCCACCTCTTTTATAATGAGCAAAAATTGAAAAAAATATGGAATTGAATGCTCAGCTTGAGCACACTCCTACTCCTGTTCCACCATTAATATTACAACGAAACATTGCGTATTAGCAACGACAGAATTTATTACAAAAATTGAAATCATACAACGCGAAATCAACTCTAATAATGTCAATAAACAGTAAACAGTGTCTCTATTCCAACATATTTCGCAAAAAAAAGATATAACTAATAAAGTTAGTTAGTATTAGTATCAAATTAATGCCGCCATTCTGTCCAGGATTGAACAAACCAAAAGTAATGATGACCATCTACTATTGTACACAGTGTAGCAATTATAAATAATGGAATTGGGTAGATGCTAGATTGTGTATTTTATTTCATAAAAATGCAATAGATTCGATTGTAGGTTGTATTAAATACGGACGTGCTTCTTACAAAATAAATTGTAGGCTTAATAGACCTCGTAATTTATATTATATTGTAGGATCGTTTTCTGTGTTCTGTCCTGTATGTGTATTAAACGCAAGTACTGCCTCCGTCTAAACTCTGAAGGGTCCAATTACAAATTTTAATGAGCCGACGGACAGAAAATTCTGTAGTATAATTTGTCTTTGAACTTATGTATACGGACTCTTTCGATCCCAAACCGCACGCAGCATCAGCATAATAAGACCAAACCAAAGAAAACTGCCAAAACTCAAACGATTTGGTAAGAAAGGGAAAAGGCTGGGAGCTGAATGAACTAAAGAACCAGAAGATCTTACACTTCCCGTCGTCCCATCGAGTCTGTGAGTACTGAGTGCGGTATATATTTTTTTCACGGCCGAATGAAACGAAGCACTTTTGCTGATGAAGGAGTGAACGGTGAACACCCACACACTCTGGTTCTTCACACGCCTACACTCAACAGAACAAATCAATTTTTCTTCTTTCTTTGACTTTCAGTCTATGACTATGCCATTCACCCAACTACATACATAGTAATAGCTATGCGGTGGTACGAAAACCAATGAGGAGACTTGCAAATATGACTTCATACGACCTACTTATAGGCTAAAAAACCAAATTCGAAAATTGCCCAATAATAGCATCAGTATTGGCACTTACTTTTTCAAACAAACCAGAAAAATGCTGCAGCCTATTTAAGACTCAGTTTTTTAAAATGGAAAACGTGAAACAAGCATTTTTAAAACATGAAATTTAATACAAGTTTTAATCAAAAAGCCCAACAACGTATGGTTGTATTATGGCCTAGGAGATATACAATTATATTTCCTTTAACGGTCACATTTTCTAGGCCCCAAACAACTCAGCCTAGTATAGCAAAATGCAATGCACAAGGAGCGTTTGCTACTACTACTGACACAGACGAGGTTATACTGCCTATAAGAATACAGTAAACGGCAGCTTCCCTATTACTACTTGAAGCACAGCACAGGCTTTTTCATTCAGTGGAAAATAGTATAATGGGAAAATGCAGTGTGATAGGCAGAAGGAAAGGAAAGGACAGAGCCGAGAAAGGAGCTACACACGATATTACAGATAGTTACTCCCACGCAGAGCCAGCTGCTTTTCTACTTTCCCTCTGATTCTCATTCTGACTCCCAGGGCAGTGCAAGTGCCAATCCATAGGCTTTGGAAGCACGGATCAAAACCTAACCATGCACTCAGGACCGACAAACAGCACGGCATAGCTACGGCTGCTGCGGTCATATTAAAAGCCTTTCGATTTCGCTACCTATAATCAAGCTGCAGACTATGGGCACCTATAATAGGTTTCTGTGGAAGCGATGGAAAATACAAAGGCGGATTTATTGCACCTCAATATGTCAGGCGTCCACGTCGAATGCAAATTGAAGGGAAGTAAAGGTTACCCTTAGATTCACTAGTGTTTGAAATCGCTAATTGGAAAACTCTGCTCACAGTTAGTGGTTGCTAAAATATGCAGAGTCACCTCATTCGCTAACTGACGAATTCCCGGCCCATAACCTTGCATTCTCCCATGAACTTCCCAGCAGTAGATCTCTAACATGACGGACAAATAAGCTAATGGTAAACATTGGTAGCTATTTATTGAATGGCACAATATTTGAGTATAGACAATAAACATCGAGGTTTACGGAAACTGTATTAATACATAATTATAACAAATTAACTGAACTAACTGCTTTTCACTGGTGTTTGCACCGGGCTTTTCTACAAACAGTTATTTACTTCACCCACAAATATACATAGGTACATATGTATCGTACAGTCGTCAAAGGAAAACATAATATACAAATGACGTAACTGTGATAATAAAATTACTATAGCTTACATA
Source organism: Dicyrtoma fusca (assembly GCA_034695205.1). Taxonomy (NCBI): domain Eukaryota; kingdom Metazoa; phylum Arthropoda; class Collembola; order Symphypleona; family Dicyrtomidae; genus Dicyrtoma; species Dicyrtoma fusca. The sequence continues at coordinate 3,691 of JAQFZC010005153.1, read as the reverse complement.
AAAGCCATTAATTAATTCATTCCAAGAGTACCCCGATAATGCATTCAAACCCCTCAGGAAGCTCTGTTTGTGTTTATTTGCTACTTCTTATAATTATTTACATCCTAGATTAATCAGTAATATCTGGATTTTGTGGGTAGCTTGGCGCATCTGTCATTTGCAAAGCAATCCGAAACGAAAATGAATTCAATCCTGTAAGAAGCACGAGCTGAAACTAAACACTCAGTCAGAGGACGTGTTGTTCTATAATACAGACCTATCTATATTGTCAATCTTTAACACTATTTTCAGGCGAAGGACAGTGAAAGTTACATCTGTTTTATAAACTATGCACGCATGAAGTACCAGGACTACCTACATAGGTATCTAGCAACCCAGCAATCAAGATCAAAGAAAGTTTGTATGACACAAAAGCTAAAACAAAACTTTCATCTGTGAAAATTCTGTGGAAAAAAAAATTAGAGTTGGATGAACGGTACTGCAATTTTCGTGGTAGATACTTCTTTGTACGTACGAACGTACATGCATATACTGACGTCACTTGCAACCCATTGTTAGCATTGTTATTTCGCATTATGGAAATAAAGGGTGCATACAGATGTCTATAGACAGGCCAGTACTGAAAGGAAAAATACACAGTGCTAAAGCCGAACAAAAACATGCAAACAATGAAAGTAATGAAACCCAAAGGGAGCTTTTCAATCACTTCATTCATGATTGATGCATTTAGGAAGGCTACACCGTAATGTCCTTTTTGAAGGAACTAAAAGGCCGCTGTCTAAATTTTAACAAAAGCAAATTGATCTATCTAAAAACCGTACGGTGCATCACATCGTCTAAAAAATAAGCAAATTACCTACAAGTTTTGCTTATATTCAAAAGCAAGTAAGCCGACAATTTGCGACTTTCAAAAGCATGCTACATCAAACATTTCGTAAATTTTTAAAACATGACAGCAGGAGCTTTTAGCACCTGCTAATATACTTGTACAATACTTTTTTTCGGCTTTGACAGAGAAACGCAACTTTGCATTTTATTTGAAAAAAGTATAGTATTTTTGCGTCTTTAGCAAACTAAAGGCTCCTGAACAATTTGGAAGTGTACTTATGCCACCAACGCAACGGTGAAGCGTGTACGAAATCGAAAGCGACTGAAGGCCTAAGTGAGGTTCAAGAACACTAAATTGCAAAACCATGTTCCGGTTTTCTATAGCTAGGAGAACTTACATAGCTACAATTCATTTATATATTCACCATAGGTATTGTTACATCTTCGTTTTTGTGGTTTATTGTAGCATAAAAAAACAAACAAGAAGAAAGCGACAAGGATAATTTACGCTTTGGAAACTTGGAATTGAAGATTCTTGAATGTTTTGCTTACATACATACGTGTCGTTACTTTACATTTTGCTCCATCCTAGCTTTCAACTTAAATGATACAACAGTGCAACACAACACTTCGTTTGACAGGACAGTTAAGGAAACGTAAAGAATAACACAATATAACATTCTAGACAGGAATGTAAGTACCTACATACCTAGTAGCTACCTAATAGGTACATATTTCTTCCGGATGCACAAAAATATTACCTTGAACTTCAGAAACTCAGCTGTCGCCACATTGTAACTTAAAAGTTTTCATAAATATACCTACGTATACAATGCCGATAAACAAAAGTACGAAGTTTTACTGTTTCATTATACCCACACACAATACTAATACCATCAACACTGCAGATGCACTCTCTAAAGTTCTATGCAACTTTAAAAAAGGTCTAAAAATAAAAACTTTAGGAGTTTAGGCTCATGAAAAAAATGTTTAGATTAAGTGTAGTGGTTAAAATTTTTTAAACTAACAAGTAGTCTATAAAAAATAATCTATTAGATTATCTAATCATCTAGAGCATCTAAAAAGAAGATGCACTTCTCTCTCCTACAAATCTTCTGAACAACTCGGTTGAAGAAAGATTAAAAGTCAAGTGGCTCGATCTATCCAACACTTTGTACAGTTGAGGTTAGTACGTGTATAATGCGAGCGAGGAAGTTTCGCACGGTTTCGCTCGTATCGCAATTTACATTTTTGCATACGCCAATAAATAAATCACAATTTTTTGTTGTTGCCTTTTCTTTACAGTGCATTTACATTAAGTAATAATAACACAACATTGCTTATTGTTAACGCGAAGCCTTGGCAAGTGGCGGAAGACGTTGAATGTATACCTTTCAGTTCTAAAAAACAGCTTTTATCTGATGATTATTTACAATAATGATTCTCTCGAGCTAGTTGTAGTTATGAGTAAATGTATTTTTAAATTGTAAGGAAATCGAATAAATGTATGCAAAGCAAAAATTGTTCTGTAAGAACAATAAATTAGTTCAATTTGTTCAGTGAACAAATCCATCCCACTAGCCGCAACTAATAGTAACGAATAATTAAAATATTTCTGATAAAAAATTGCAAAAGGGATAAGCTAACGATAAAAATCTTTTCTTACCGACGGTATAAGCGGAGACCAACAAAGGTAGAACTGACGAAGAACACAACAATACAGCCGTAAAGGCTAATGCACGAACGGAACCCATGTTAATGGGCTAATTGCGAAGATACTACAACTGCTTTCCTGTATTTAACTATGTTGATATTTTTTTTCTTAACAGCTGTAGATTATCGATAAAGCGCGGTCAACAACTGCCTCTTGATGCTGTTGACTGTAGAATGAATTAATGACTGTCTGACGGACGGTCATGTCTTCTTGACTGACCAAGAAAATGTAAGGCATATTTTTTCTTCCCCAATTACTACACTTCTGCATATTATATGGAGGACTCATTCCCATGGCCACTCACCGCTCAACTACAAAGATACACAACAACCATTAACTATAGACGGATTTATTTTGACTGCAATACAAATTGTGGGATGCTGTTGTGTGGGAAGTTGTACCGCACCACAACGAAGGAAGGGATAGCTTAGGACTTTGTCATTTGTAGCACAATTCATTTGTAATTGTAAGTTTAAATTACTGCTAATACCATAGGCTTCTGACGTCCTGAACCTTTTCCAATTAAATTTTCTGCAACGCTCCATTTAATTTTCAAAGAATCCATGAGGCATGAACCAGTAGTGTAATTATACTATAAGGATAGGGATGTAATTCTGACCACTACACTGCACTGGGACGGGCGATGAGTGTGTGAGTTGTTGTTGAACAAATTTCTGTTTTCAAAGAATGCCGAGAGTTGACTGCGCTCAAACCTGAAAAAGCGAATTAATAAAACTCCCATTAACAGTCATCTAATCTAAATTCATTAGACATTAATCAATAAATAAATTGTTATGAGCTTCAGTTTAATTAGTTCGACCTCTTTTTCTTCTTGTGAGCAAAAGACAGAACGAGTATAACCAGAAATGGTTCTATAGCTGAAACCGGGATTAATCTAATCTAATCTCAACTGTCTTAATGTGGATACATACATATTTACATATTATAGAAGTTTTGTTGAAAACATCGAATGACGCATGTGGTAACAATGAGACAAGAAAAACCTACTGATCAAGCTTTAAAGTTTTTTGACTAGTTTTAGTGTAAAAGGGGCAAATCTAAATAGCGAGGCATGAAGTATATCTATACCGCGTTGCTTTTTAAATACAAAAGCATCATCTTATAGTAGATTAAAGAACAATTAGTGTA
>JAQFZC010005152.1:0-14690 GCA_034695205.1 Dicyrtoma fusca | reverse complement strand
ATATCGGCAGAAGTCGAGTCATTACAATACAATTATTATTTAATCTAAAATCTATCTAAATACAAGTAATTATAATATGTCTACCTTCAATGCCGGACAAAACACCCGCAGTCAAAATACCCCAAGAATATTTTTTTTTTACTTTTACACAGTAGGGTAGGTGTAGGTACATACTTTGTTATTATTTATTATTCTATGTTTTAGTTTTATGCTGTTGTTAGTATGACATTTTTACTTGTTTAGTGTGATCTCAATGAAAGTGTAGGTACATTTATTTTTTAAAGGCGACACGTGTAGTAGGGAAAGAAACATGTCTTGTAACTATGTATTCATTTTCAAAAATAATGAAATTATTGGCAATAAACATTTACGATTAACTATCTGTCAGAAATTAGAACTTAACTTAAACCAGGCAAATCACAGTTATAGTAGTCCGTGTGTTAGGCCAACTTTGGAAAAGCCCTACAAATTTAGGTACTTTCCAATTTTAAATAGAAAATAGAACGTGCGTTAAACGTCCGAGTTTGACAGAGAAGCTTTCAACAGCATCATGTTCACCAAATTACGACTCCAGATTTTTAAAAACCAATGCAATGGAGTGAAGCTACCAGCTGTGTTGCCCGGTAGTTCCGTTTTGATTTTTGAACGTTTTGATCTTTTTGAGCGTATGGAGATTTCCACTCAAATCCACTGTGAATGGCTGCAAGATTTTTTAAACAAAGGAATCGAAACTAACGTTGTGAATACGTAACTACGTACTGTCAAGTGTGCCATGCCAACTCAATGGGAAGCAACACTGTCAACTGTCTCTCGACCAGAAATCGTTAACAAGATAGATTGTAAGTAAATTCATCGAACTGCGTATATAATTATCCCATCCTTAATTTTTTAATCTAATTACGATCTTACAATTTTTCGAAGCCTTTCGCACAGGTTTGACATAGGATTGTAAGATTCTTAGTTGAAAAGGAGATTTTAATTACAGTTATGGAATTGAACAAGTCAGCAACGTCAACTGGTAAAGAGAGTTTGCTCGTAGGTAATGGCTTCTCATTCAATTTCTTTTTAAGAAACCCTTAAACATCCGCTGCGTTAAATTACTAAGAAAAAATAATTGTAACTATTATTTTTCAGGTCGCAGAAGTCATGATCCGAGGCACAAAGAATCAAAAAATGACGATAAGCGTCCATCCCTGGACAAAGCAAGAGAGGAAATTTCTAGAATGGCGAATCGCCTCGATGTTCCTGAAACTACTGTTGACTTGGCAAATGATTTCGTGAAGGTAAACGATTAATAATTATGTGACAATTATTTTCAAGTTTCAAGTTATGTATTCCTTTAATTATGAGGACTTTCAACGCGTCAGTTTGAAATTTTTGAAAATGATTACCTATTTGATTTCTTAGACCGTTAATGATCGGACGAAATTGACCAAGATTTCATGGGGACCCGTGGCAGTGTCTTGTCTATACATTGGGTGTCGGCAGGAAAGCGTTCCTCGAACATTTAAGGAAGTAAATTCTGCGTCAAGGCTGGGACTTAAGAAGAGTCGAGTTCTCAGATGGTACAATTCCCTTCTGAGATCACTCAAAATCTCTTTGGACCCTGTAACGCCCGGCTCCTTCATTCATCGGTTCTCCACGGAGTTGCTGCTGCCGTGGTCAGTCGAAAATGCGGCGATGGTCATTTCGATTACTGCAATGGACTTAGATATTGTCCCTGGGCGTTCGCCTATTGCAGTGGCTGCTGCTTCCATTTACATGGCCTCACAGGTACACAGGTTTAGAATTGCATAAAAACAATATTTCTATGATACCTCGTGTTATAACTACAATTTTTTGTAATTTTTTGTAATTTTTTGTAATGTTTGCTTGTAGGCTTCAGCAGACAAGCGTTCTAAAGCGATGATATCGAACACAGCTGGAATCGTTCCGTTGACCATAAGTCTGTCATACAAGCTGATGCTTTCTAGAGCTCCAGAGTTGTTTCCCAGTGACTTTAACTTCGTTACGCCGATTGAACAGTTGCCTGCTTGCTAGTTTAAGAGTTGACGTAATAACAATGTGAAACTATTTGTTTCAACTATGTTGTTAGAACCGCACTTTACGTAATAATTATAGTACAAAGTATCATGATCTGAAAATATTTACCTATTTGTAAGTAGAGTTGGAGTAAAGTTGTTAGTGTGTTTAATTATTGTGACTCAGTGTAGGTATAATTAGTTCCAGTAATCAGGTTTAAGGTTTAAGTATATTGTTAGTTTAATTGAACTATATTTTTATTACTTCGTGACATTTCCAGGAGTTTTTTGGTGAAGGTACTGTGTATTACTTTCATATCTTAATCAGTAAAATTATCATTTAAAATCTAAAAGGGAATAGCTGCGTAATTAATATTACCAAACTAAATCTTTTTAAATCGTAAGTACTACATAATATTGCTTGGGCAGTATCATCATAATTAAATTAGTTCTATGTGTATGTATAAGTACGTCGGAGTGAAAAAATAAAGTATAGACCAGGTATCTTCATTATTATTTACTTAAGTATGTGCTTAACTATTTACATATTTTGAGTTACATTGATACATACATAATAGAGAAGAAGAAGCAACAATAAAAATAGTATTACTTTTTTCAGTAATAATAATAAAAATGCAAAATAATAATACCATGTTTTCAATTTATAGCTGTGTTATTTAACACTTTGTGTCGTACAAAACAGTCAGTTTTTTAACCTAGGTTTAAAGTAACAAAATCTTAATTTTTTTCGCCGTTCCTTTAATCATTCTTACGAAAGAGTGGTTCTCCCTGCATCCAATTTTTCACAACGCGAGCAAGCATTACCAAGATTGTAAAAACGTAAAATAATGACAGGGATGCAATAACTGCTCCCACAAGGAACACCAAGACGTAGATATAATTAAAAAATGGAAGTAATTCTACAACATGAGAGACATAATGTGCACAAGCGTAACAAGTGCAAAGGGAAAAAATGCTAAACAAAGATGTCAACGCTACATTTTGCGGTATCCGAAAGTTAAGAAATTTCAAAATAACGGCATAAATACCGAGAACTACGAAAAAATTGAAACTGAACACAGAGGCAGAAAATAACCAAGATAATTTAGATTCGGAGGATTTAGGGGTCCCACTGGTACCAGGATCTAAATCAGTACACAGTATTTTCCGGCTGTTTTGTAAGTGACGAACCAAGTCCTTAGCTGTCGAAAGGTCAAGCTTTCCTTCTTTGATTAAAGCCATCGTCAGTTTTTCGGAGATTTCGACCGAATTTTCGGTCCTTAGTAACCCAGTATACTTCTGCAGGATTCGAACAACTTCTTCGGAGATACTGTCGCTGTACTTTGAGATTAATTCTGTCGTTTCCTTTGTGTTCTTGAAGTTAAAGTAACCGTTGAAAGCCACTTCCAACACGTAGACCACATCAAATAATTGGCGAAACTCTGATTTCAATTTCTTTAAGATGTTCAGAGGTTCAAGTTCAAAGTCCACTGACAGTTTTTGAAGCTTCAGAAAGGAATAATTATTACTGCTTTCCCCATTTATCATCAATTTGATTGCGGACTGAAGCACAGAATTGTACTCTTTGACAGCTAAATGAAAACTTGCCACAAAATTTTCGAAAGTGTTGACCATGTTGACATTGACCTTGACACTCGGGTCGATGTATAGTTTATATTTTTGAACAAGCCCATTGAGAACTAGAAGATCACCAAGCGTCCCTTCAATTTCTTGTTGTTTCGAGAAAAAATTGTCCAAGTCGATTGCAGTCTTGTCCGTATCTAAATTAGTTGCAAGAATAATTCATTAAATAATTTTAAAGATTACAATTAACTTATTAAACAAATTAAAAAGTCTTGTTTAATAAGTTAATTGTAATCTTTAAAATTATTAAATGAATAAAACTCACTCACCCGCTGCTTCAGTCACTGCGGCAGCAAAGGACACAATTATCAAAACTAAGGACACTTTTTTAGTTTGTAGCATTGTGAATTAATTTATTTAAAATTTAATAACGATGATCAAAAAATTATATGGTGTGTATGTTAGTTTCGAATGAATATTGCCACGTGCAAAATAATGGTAGAACCGAAGTTCATTCCTTGAAATAATTATAAAAATAACCAAACACCCTGTACGTGATTCACACCCACATCCTCGATTCTGCGAAGGCATTTAATGCTGATAAAACTTTTGTCGTAAGCAAACTGTGCTTTGTTTGTTTAAAAGGGATACAACCTTATCTTCGTTTAGTTTGTATCGTATTTAAACAGAAATAGATAACTGGTATTGCATTTACGTGAAAAAAGGCATCGTTATTCTAGCACCTGATATCTACTTTGCTATAATCACGAAATACTATTTCATAGAATTAAAGAAGGAAGGAAGGATGATGAATGAATTATGTACTCAGTTATTACGAGTTCAATTAATGCTTTAAGTACATTTATGCAACGAGTCCAAAATGACTCGTAAAGTTTAGACACGCAAAATATTTTTGTATGATTTACTATAATATAAAAGTGTCAAAAATATATGCATGCAATGTATATTGTAATCCATTTGCATTGCGATTTCAGTATGAAAAGGGTTTGCTTTAGGAATTGAATTAAATGTGTCAGGGTGGTATGAGTGTCCATTTAATGCTAGGTATAATAATACAGGTAATTAATAATTATAACCTGCCTATAGTATTCCACCATTTAGCGATCCCACGTCAAAAATAATGAATAAATAATGACATCTCAATTTCCATGAAAATTCCAGCGCATTGCATTATTGCATTGCATTGTGAATGTGCTGCATTTTTATTTTCTGTGAAAAAATCTCAACTACTTAAATGAATTATTGTTTTTATAATGGGCATTGGTAGTGGCTCAAGGTAAATAATTTAAGCTGCTGTTTTTATACATTTTTTTAAATCGTGCAAAATATAAGCTAAGGACTGAGTAAGAAGCACTGTACTGTACTTATTAGTTGTAATCCAATTCTCGGTCTTCGTGTAGAAGCAACACTGAGCAAAAATGCAATTCAAAATAGAAGCCTTTTTCTCTCCAACTTTATTTTTACAACTGGTAATAATAATTCAGATTAGCGTAAGACAAGTGTCCTGTAAGCCAGATGGTGGTTTGTCGGATGAAACAACGTGTAGAACACTTTTCCCCAGACATGGAAACATTGAGGCGCAAAAGAAGCCCTTTCCCTACACAATCTACTTGAGCAAAAGTGAAGTGAGATCCGGAGAAAACGTCAAAATTCAAATTTGCTCCTCTAAGGAGAAACTCAAAGGGTTCTATCTGCAGGCAAGATTGAAGGACCCCAAGACTGACGAGAATCAAATGATGCCTTCGTCCATGCCAATGGGGATTTTTGCGATAGAGGAAGGCTACGAAAATTCTTCAAAACTGATCAAGTGTGGTGGGGACGATGGCCAGGAGGGTAACACGGTCACCCATTCAAATAGTTTCGATAAGGATCACGTCAAAGTTCAATGGATTGCACCTTCAGTCCCTGGCACTTACGTTATCCTGTAAGCACCTCGGTTTTTAATCCAATCTACCAACGAAACGATATATATTACACCCGGTGTTACGTCTGTTTCAAAATCTAGCTATGATGTTTTTGAAAATGTTAATTTCTTGTTTTGACATCTTTTAAAATGTTAGTTTCTTGTTTTGACCTTTTTTAAAATGTCAATTTCTTGTGTTGACCTTTTTTAAAATGTCAATTTCTTGTTTTTGCCTATTTTAAAATGTTAATTTCTTGTTTTGAATGTTTTTGAAAATGTTAATTTCTTGTTTTGAATGTTTTTGAAAATGCTGATTCAAGTTTTGAACTCAGCTTTGAAAATGTTATTTTCTTTTTTGTACTTTTTGAAATAGTGTTACTTACTAGTTTTAAGTGTTTTTAAAAATATTGATTTATAGTATTGACCATTTTGAAAAGTGTTACTTGTATAATAAAACACTTTTGTAAAGCATCCTTTCCATTGTTTCCCAGGTCCGAATTTGTTACTGCAGTAATTCCATGAACATGATATTTCTATAATGTGCTAATATTTTATGTTGTTTCAAACATAGGTGCACCGTTGTAAAAAATGGTGCTGTCTTTTGGGAACCACAGCCATCGTTCAAAATTACAGTCAAGGAATAAAAAAATCTCTTAGGAAATTTACTGGAATGGGTAATACTTGTAACTTGGAAAGAATACTGAAAACAAAAAAGTTTAACGAGTATGGTCCTCCCACTATTACTTTGACTCAATTGTATTTTTACAATGAATTGCCTTCTATTGAGTTTTCTCGGTTCTTCTATAAAATAAGGAATCATATAGGTATTACTTACCTTAATGGAAGACTTGAGTATTAACATGTATTTTCTTTACCTTATAAATTGCAATCATTGTCTTTGAAGCTATTTTTTGGTAGTAGCTCACCCTTCACATACATAAATATTGGTTGGTACTGCAGCATGCTGTATGCGCGAAGAGTAGAAATAAAAGCTTCCGTTAGCAATAAAAAAAGCATGAACCAACCTACTTCAATGCAATTATAAATGACTAAATTTGTATTATTAGTTTCTCCTTGACACTTATGGTTTCTAACGATAAGTACATAAATACTTATTTCCAATTATCTTATGATTGGTTATTTCTGCTGCTACCTTTCCGGAAACAAACCGGTCATTCATTTGATTATCGGATAGTCGAGCAATGTACTTACGTAGAGAAAACAGTTACCTGCTAAAGGTAGGTATAATATAGCTTTCGTATGTCTGCTTCAAGTTTACATTTTTATTTCATATCGTTTAGTGCAGTATTTACATTTTTTTCTGCATATTGATTCTTATTTAGTACAAAACTGACTGCAGTCCATTCTATAATAATAAATTAATACATTTTAAGACTGTTATTACAATTATTATCTTTGTTTCCTATGTGTTTAGTCGAGCCTATTTCGAAATACATCCATTGCATTCTGCAGCATGCTCTATAACTGAATCGTTGAATGTCAAAGTCAAAATTAGTGTCAGACTTACTGACCACTAAAACACAGACAGTTGTTAATAATTGTTTGTAAGAAACTTAAATACTAATCTTGACGTTTTCAGTGCTTTCGCTCAGTAATTACCTTCAAACTGTACTATTAACAATATTAACATTGGGACACAAACTTATGTTGGAGTGCCAGCCAGCTATTCCAAATAATCAGCAGTTAAATAACAATCACACACTTGATGTTTCGTTATTTAGTGAGGCTTGAATTAGTTGCACCAAAATAACTGGAAGCAGAACAGCACAGAAATAAACGCTTCACGATTCAAACTTATTCTTATTCTTAAGAAGGTAGGCAGCGAGATATTCAATGGGCTCGGGGGGACGTTCTTTGCTCAGAGCGGCTAAACCTTGAAGAAGGATGGGAACAACGGTCTGGTCTAAATATTGACGAATTGGCACACTTTGTAGATCCACCCGGGATTTCTTCGCCGGTACCTCTAATTCTTTCGCGATTATTTTCTACAGAACAACACAAAACAACATGAGCAAAGAATACTTTTTCACTTAGATCAATACAATCCTGGCAAATATTTGGTGAGCATAAGGCATAATTAAGGTAATGCATTGAAATATGCAGAGAATTAAAAATTAAAACAAAGCACACTAAAACTAACAAGTACGATGAAAACAACATTGTGAAATTACCTGCACTTGACCTGACAAGGACGTCCCAGTTCCTTCACATGCAGTTCCGCTCAACTTAACTTTTCCTGAATCCCCGGCTCCAGCGCCCTGACCCTGAGGTTGATCGTCTTCCCCCCCAAATTCAGCCGATGGATTGATATTCTCCTTGATCGGTACCTCCTGCTCCATCCCCTCTTCCCCCGCTATACTGGCGCTCCCGCTGCCGCTACCAATCGTCTCCAAAGACATGCTGAAGTCAGTCTCACCACCAAATGCAGATACTGGGGTCGAATTAGAATTGTCCTCAACTTTGATCTCTATTGGCTGGCCTACCCCCGATGGTGCTAGATTACAAGCAAAATCATATTATTAACATACAGTAAATTCATACTTCTGACGTCACCTCCAACAATTGTTAGTGTCAGTCACCAGTTGGCATCCAGTTCCAAACAACATACCGAACGAATGACGAAAGACATGTACCCAGAAATCTGTTTATTATTAAATATAACTAACAATTTAGCAAATCATATTTATATACAATCAACAATACGCATCAAGATGCCGCAAATTTATGATAAACAACACACATCTTTCATCTTTGAATCAAATCCCTAACTCAAAACTATTGCTACCTAATTAACAGTGATACATTTAGTGCCCGTCTGCCTTACCGTAACCTTATTTTACTATCCGTACCTATTAGTTAACAAAGTTTTGCTGGTTATCATATTATAATTACATATTTACAATCTGCAATTAGTTCATGTTCATAATCAATGCTAATTCTTATGTAAATTACAGTTAAATTATTTGTAAGTACTAGTGATAAACTGATAAATGGGTAATTCATTTAGTGTACTAACCCCCTTACCTTCATTTCCATCTGACATGTCACAAAAACAGAATGTGGAATGCGAAAAATGAAAAAGAACAATTTGGAAAGTAATTTAAAATTTTTTCATGCAAATTATGTCCGTTTCCATTCCCTTACCTCGTTAAAGTTAATGCTCAGCAAACTCAGCGAATTTTTCAGCACCTTCGCCTTAATTATAGCCACGCACGGGTATCGAATATTGCCAACTTATTTAATGACGCTATTTAATTACAGTTGCGAGCGAAACACGGAACCCGTACGCAATTAATTAGCTTCTTGACTGCAGAATTAGATGGAATTAGTTTTCAGTTGACAGTCGTTCTAGCGGAGCGTCAGTGCAGTGCAGTGGCGGCCGGCGGGATAGGAGCTTCACAAATATTACCCCCCTCATACCCTCTTGGAGCAGCTCCTACTAAAAATAAGGGCAAACGTGACATGACGGCTACTTATAAATATGGTAAGTGCAAAATGTAATGTGTACACCTAAAAAATGTAAAAACATAACTCATGTACAGTAATACTACTAATAATAGTAATAATTAATTATCCCTTTAATGTATAATTAAATGGTTAATTTTGTTTACAAGCCCGTGGGTGCCATCCTGCCAATCTTATGCATAATATGCGGATAGCTAATATTACTAATATATAAAACGTATAAAATATAGTCTATCCCTATGCGCAGCTCAACGATGTAAAATATTTAAATATACTTTTTTTTTCAAAAAGTGCTAAAAATGGGTAATATGTTCATTTACAAAGAAGATAAACTTTAATAAACACATTTTGATAAGATGGATGAAGTGCTAAATTCGAAAATTTTCATAACTGCAAAGCATAAAATTTACAGTTTACAGTTTAAAAAGATTGTAAAAACACATTTTTTGACATAATTATTTTTACGTACGCATTCCAAAGGTGTGAATCCTACTATTTACGCCTGAAGAGCCTGCAGATGAACATCAAATATAATTTACATATTTTTAAAGCATGCACAACAGACTTAAACGTATCAAACGCATTTCATATGTACATAAGTTTTGAAGCAGTGCAAAAAGTAAAGTGGACGTTCTAAAAAATTATCCATAGTACATGCTTACTTACATTATCTGAAAACGTAAAGCTGTAAAAATGTAATGTGTACAATTTTAAGAGATTTAGCACATTTAATTACATATTAAAGCAAGTTTGCAAAACTTGCAAAGTTTAATGTTTAAGTTTTTAAAATATAGAAAACGTGATTAAAACGATCATTGATCAATTAGTGTAAGTAATTCAATCCAAGTAATTCCTTTTCTTTAACGTAATTAATGAAAGGCCCCTGGAGACCTGTAGAAATGAATTAAAAATTCAGTCCCGAAGACCTTGTGTGAAGAATTTGAAATTGCCGCTGGACGAGAAAATCGACTGCTCACAATTTGTTGCGGCAGCCGGCGTCCTCTGTTGCGTCCGTTGAAACTGGAAGCCGGCACGTCGTTGGCCGTGCCTGCCCTCCGCACCACACCACCACACTGACACCCTCAACCCAACACACTCGCCATACAGCCATTTCTCCGTCTGGCCAACTGCCTGCAGGATCACAGTCAAGAACCGGAAAAAATCCATTAATTTTCGTAAGTTTAATTGTCCGAAATCTACTCATTTTGATTGAAATTCTATCCATTAATTAATTGTGCTCATTCCTGTGATTGCGTTGGAAGTGATTTCGGCAGTATTGTGATTAATATTTTTGATTTTCTTTGGCCTGGTAGATTTATCGAGATGGGAAAGCCGCGTGGTCTTCGTACTGCTAGAAAGCATGTCAACCATCGTCGGGATCAACGCTGGGCCGATAAAGATTATAAGAAGGCCAATCTGGGAACCCGTTGGAAGGCTAATCCCTTCGGAGGTGCCTCTCACGCTAAGGGAATCGTATTAGAAAAGGTAAATTACAATTATTTCGATTTAAATGTATTGGGAATAATTAATTGATGAAGTAGTGAGTGTTGGTTTGTGTGTGGCAGTTGTGCGTACTATTCTGGTGGGAAGTTAGAATGGGTTCTTGTGGGAATTGTGAAGCTAGGAATAAATAATAGAATATGGAATCTGGACGTACGGGATTTCTTTCATTGTTTTGATTGTGAAGTGATGAAATACTTAAATTCAGCTGCGAGATACTATATTTTGACATTTTTGGTTTTTTCCTAGTGTTAAACAGGGAAATCGTATCGTCGTCTGAGTCGTATATGTACGGGTGGTGTGAATGAATTATACATGTACAGATGATAAATGTTTAGTTTGTAAATTCTAAATGGTGGGCAGTCAAAGTAGATAGTTTATTACTGATGAATTGAAGAACTAATTTCGAATATCTGATGTTCTAATTCTTATTTCTCACCGGTTTCCGTATTATGCTCGTGCGGGTGGTAGTACCTTTAGCATTATGCACCTACTATCACAATCAGTATCGTATTATTTTACCAGCTGTTTTTGCTAGGGGATTTATCCTCTTCGTTGCTCTTAATTAATTGTATCCACATTTTAAGACTTCCTTGCAAACCCTTTGTAAGTTTCTTGTTTGTACTGCCACGGTAAAAACCAAATTAGTTCTCCCAGTTAGCTACTTGCAAGTATTTTGAAACAGATCGCAGCATTAGTAGTTAGTATGATTTCATTCAAATAATTGTGATTACTAATCTGGTGTATTTATGTTTTCTTAAGGTTGGAGTAGAAGCTAAGCAGCCTAACTCTGCCATCAGAAAGTGCGTGAGAGTACAGCTGATAAAGAACGGAAAGAAGATCACAGCTTTCGTACCCCGGGACGGTTGCCTCAACTACATTGAAGAAAACGACGAGGTTTTGGTGGCAGGTTTCGGTCGTAAAGGTCACGCCGTCGGAGATATTCCCGGAGTCCGATTCAAGGTCGTCAAAGTTGCTAATGTTTCCCTGCTAGCTTTGTACAAGGAAAAGAAAGAGAGACCAAGGTCTTAAATATGTACCATTGTTTTCTTTTAACATCTAAGATGAAATAAATTTCATTTCTATTGAAAATTAATCCGTTTGTTGTACATTCATAATTTTATTTTAAGTCGTTGGGGGCATTTTTAATAACGATTGTGGGATCGTAGTCGTAGTTGTGCATAATTTACAATTGTAGCTGCTTTAGAGTTCGTCGAACATGTAGCTTTTGTTATAACGTACCTACTTTAATGAAATGCTGTGTAAAGTGTTATTCACTAGCATCCCACCCCCACCCAAATTAGTGGAAGGAGGCCAAACGTATCGAAATGTAAACGAACTTTCGCTACGAAACGTAGCGAAAGTTCTATAATTTTGAACAGGGTATCTAGGACCAGGGGCCGATATCCAAGCTGCAGTTTGGAAGTGATTATAATACAAGTTATGGTCTCCAATACATTCCGTGCTGTAAAGCCAACTTTGACTTTTATTAGTGGCCGGGGTACATGTCATTTTGCTCATGAAATTCAGATGAGATAGTCCCTACAGCTTTGAAATTACGAATTAATTAGAATAAAAAGGATAATACGCCATTTTAATTGATCTGTACTTTTATCTTCGTTTAGTCTACTGAACGATACACTAAATTGTTAAATAGAAACTACCATGATGGAGTCGCAAGCGATAGATACATACGCACTGCATCGCAGAACTGGGCATAAGACATTTTTATTCTCATTAGTAAGAAAACTTTAACAATCTTGTGTACCACCTAAACGTAACTTATTTAGGTAAATTAAATTGTCATACTACCGTAAATTCGCAAATCATACCGCATTTAATTACAATTATTATTACTACACGCAATCAAACAAAATTAACTTATGTTTCACAGTAATTTAACAACAATTCTCACTAGGAATAATTAAGACGATTGTGCAAGGTGTGCACTTAGACTGAAGACACTCACAATTTAAAAGGAAAGATGACATAATTTTGTGTAACTTAAGCTACAGTAGAATACAATCGCAGTGCCACCACACCGGTGACTCCAGACAACACTGCCTTAAGAAGAAGAGCTGACCAGGGATCTAATAAGAAATACGCTGCTGTGAAGTCTACCAGCAGGACTTTGTAAACACTGAAGATGAGAATGACGGAGACGAGAGGCAGCAAGGATGCTTTCAAGTCATGCCTCGTCCAAATCCAGATCAAAGTTGTTACTGTCAGGTGATGTACCTAGAAATCAAATGTAACGCTTATTTTAGAAAACAGTGATATTAACAAACATTAGCACGGATATACATAGGTACGCGTAGGTTTATGAAGACATGGTTTCGACGTGATGACTTTTAAGTTTTAATAGAATGATATCTTGCCTCGCCTAAACTACCGCTTTAAATGTAATCGAAAATCGTATCCACAAGCGAACTTCTACTCGTAATTGAATTTATTTTGTGCGTCATTGATTTAAGATTTTAAAGGCTTACAAGGCTGATGTTAGCGTCGAAACTCTCTTGAATGTATCTCCAGTTGAACTCGATTCCCTTAGCACCGACCCATAAACCGAGAAGGCGTGTCAAAAAGAGTTCTGCAGTGGCCCACCCAATACCTGCAATCAATACTTTTGCATGTCCTCTCCCTGGAATTCGTGAGAGTGTCAAGAAAACACCGATGAAGTCTATCAAGTCCATCGAAGCCTTGAAGAACTCCTGTAATCAAATCATGAAAAACAGACATTTTTATTTCTAGCCCATTCCATATTCTTCTGCCAAGTATATTACGATTACGAGTAAAACTGTGGTTTTGACGGAAGCTCTGAATGCATTTTGTTACTAACCAGTGTGAAAACCCCATTATGTGCATGACTCTGAAATGTAGGATTATACTCTGGCGACAAACCACCATCCAGACCACCACTCGGGAGGGGAAAGAAAGTTGCCATGATCAACATCTTAATTAGCTGTGTAAATGTGTAGATCATTCCGGCTGAGATACATTTCCAAAATGCTCCATAATCAGCTCTGTTAAAAATTTTAATAAAAGACACAAATAATTTCCATTAAGCATAAGCCTAAAGTTAAACAGAACTACATAAATCAATCAAAAGATTTCAAAGTATTTAAGATCAAAATAAATAAGTAATAAAACAGCTAAATAACGTTGTTACATAAATTCGACAGTAAACTTACAGGCCGGATAACTTATACGTTAAATAATATGGCAGATATGCTAGTGCGACACAATTTCCAAAATGATAAAACGTCATCTTGAGAAGCAGTATCTGTTTACGTAACTTTATTTCTGAGTTTTCTGGTAGCAGTCAAACTTTTCGTTGTTAGTGCTTTCTTTCCCGAACAGGTTTGGTGAAAGATCGATTTCCAAGCTGTTAAAAACGACACAAATTGAACTGCAATTAGTAATTAGTTTTTCATCATCCCATTAACCTACGATCAAAGATTATATGTATGTATTATGGTAATGCAGCTGAAGTTACACAATCGCAAAAGCCAAGCTACTTAGCTTGTTTACGCTATAGCTAGACTCGAATCCTCGAATGTTTAGGATCTTTTTAACCAGAACTGGCTCGGTGTTATTGTGATTAGTGTACAAATACAAAATCATACAACATTAACTTTAAAACCTAGAAATAATTTCTGTAAGTAAGTACCTTCTATGTCCAATTAATATTTCGTTTGTTCGTTGTTCTCGCCTTGCCGGTTGATTCGTCAGTCAGCTGAATGCTACCATCCCAATTTCCCAATCACAATCAATTATGTAATATTGCTTTGAATCCGGTGAAAAAGCTGAATTAAAAGAGTCACCTTTTTTACTGTTACTTAATTCTTAACACACTATCCGGATAATCCGGAAGAAATACAACATTTCAAGACGTACTTACACGTAGGACGAAACAATTTAAAAATCCATGTGAATGAATTGCATCAAACTTGTGAAATATGAAACATAAACATAAAATTTAATGATTTCCTAACCAATTAGAGTTTAGTTGACGGTACTGTAATTCATTAACTACGGGACTAGAATTAGAGTTGATTTTTTAAAGTCCACGGTTTGCAACTAAACTAGAAAAAAGCACAGAAATTATTAAGTTAAGTTATCTAACTTTAATTGTAATAAAAGTGTTTGGGTATGTACCCCTCTGTCTCCACAAC
>JAQFZC010005151.1:0-14690 GCA_034695205.1 Dicyrtoma fusca | reverse complement strand
TTTTCCATTATAAGGACTTGGGACATATTGCAACTAAGCATACACTGGACTTGGGACAAATTGCATTTACACAGACGGTATCTATGTACAGGATGCAGTAACAGTAAATCTAATTTGAAAGGGGTGCGTAAAGGTATATACATGCATATAGCAACAATTTCTCCATCGCCTATATAGACCAACTATATAGACTATAGGCACTAGTCCAAAAGTACCCACACAGATTTTTTAGATAATTTGGTGTCAAGAAATGAAGTCTTACCATTAGAATAATGAGAAGCAGGAGATGTGAATTCATTTTTTGTTTTCCATATAGTGGTGGTGTAACAGATACGGACAGCCAGACAGGTATGTACCGTAAAGCTTCGAAAGACGGCCGGTCTCAAAAGATGGCCTGTCTCTAAAGATAGCCGGGTCTTTAACGTTGGCCAGTATACAAAAATCGGGGGGGGTTAGGGCAAATTTTTCAAAAGATAGCCGGGGCTATCTTTCGAAGCTTTACGGTATGTATGTATGCCAATGTGTGGAAAGATGATGCGGATGGTAAGGATTGGATCTACAGATCAAATTTTGAACAGAAAATGAAAACCAGTTTTTCTTTTTTTTTATGATAATAATTATTCTCACTGGTGGTACACTCTCAAATCCACAAAACTACAAAGTTGACCCACTTTTGACGAAAAAGTTGTATATACTTCTCGGTGTGGTGGTGGCTGCTGCTGCCGGTTGGCAATTTTATTGTAATTTCAAATGTCATAGTTCTTGCTCTTGGCTTCATTGCATTATTATTATTATTGCTTTGGACGAGTTGTTACAAGGAAAGGAGCCTCCTTTAATTTTAATTTCAATCAGACCAACACCAGACACCCCTTTCCTTTCCAAATGGATCCCTTTTCCAATGAAACTATCAATTGTGTGGGGGTGTGTAAATTAATGTTAAAATAGTCTCTTGTCACTTTTTAACCACAGCGAAGTGTCTGTCAACACAGATAAATAAAGACTCGGACTTGACTTAAACGCATAATTTAACCTATTCTCAACTGGGGAAAATCAGAAAAAGAATCCTTTACAAAAAGTGCTTTCCAGAAATTAACTTTTTCAAAACTGTCAAAACTAGAAATGAACGTTTTCAAAATCAGTAAAAACCCAGTATCTGAGACTTTCAAAAAGGTCAAATCAATAAAACACCATTTTCAAAATCATTAATACCCAGTAACTAAGACTTTCAAAAAGGTCAAATCAATAAAACATTATTTTTAAAAAGGTCAAAACAATCAAATGACGTTTTCAAAAAGATATAAATCAAACTAAACAAGTTTTCGAAAGTATTAAAAACCATCAACGAAGACTTTTGAAAAGGCCAAAAACAAGAAAATCACACTTTCAGAAACGCGTAAAACTAGATACAAGGCCGTTTCGAAAAGGTTAAAATGTCTCTATATACTTCGATTAGACTTCCCTGTATACATGGATGATTATAATAAGAATTTGTTTCTGCAGATAACGTACGTAGATCTAGAGATTTACAAAATAAATAATGTACACCACTGCACTGCACTGTAGCCCGCAATAATTATTATGGACTCATAATTAATTGCACGCAATCTGCTCAGTAGCTCAATAAAAGTAAGTAAACAATTTAGTTAATAATTTCCTGCTGTTGTACCTCGAAACATGTCATTCATAATTTTATTATTAGTATGTAAGTAGATGAACTGATTGCATTCATATTATATACCATGATTGAGGTGGTTCAAGTCATGCACACACATTTGTAATAATTATTATTAAACTGCACAACAAAGGAAACCCGTGAGTCGATATGCCAACTGAACATTTTAAATAAAATTCAAAAGCTCAAACTGCAGCTTTCAATGATTTTTCCAAATGGCCACCGTTTACTTCAAATCCTAATTTTCATACATTCGGCATTCCTAGCGTAATAATAAAGAATAAACCGTATTGGTTTTCAAAAAATTTGTACTTAAATAGCGAAAGTAACCAAATAACACAAAATGAATAATGCAAAAAATGCATATTGACATAATAGAATATAGCGGTTAAAATGTTTCAAAATGTTCAACTAGATGATTACATGGCCGGAATTGTTGAGTGTCTTGTGTCTTTGGATCGAATTTACATCCAGAAACAGCACCAGGAAATAATTAGTATCCGCTTAAATTCGAGCCACTGCAATGCAGCATAGTTAGCTTCCACGTCCAACGAATATTTCGAGGATTCCAGTTTTCGGAGCAGTACATCCAACTTTGAGTCCTAGGTACATCATACCTTAATAATAAAATTATATTTGATTTACTATTAATTTCATTATCATGGATTCGATTCGTTTTATAAATTTTAAACCAAAAAACCAAAGTACTTACTTATTGACTGCTCAGCTGCTCATCAACTATTAGTGGAACACGCTACGATAATGAGCAGGAAAATCGGGATGCGGTCCAGGTTCTAGAAATAAAACAAAATTGACACTAATGAATCTAAGGATTTATGGACTGGGTAATTTTATTATATAAATACATAGACTAGTGAATAAAAATAAAACAAATCTATTTGAAGTTATTTACTTACACTACTAAAGAATGATACAAAATACCAACTTAAAAGTTGATCTCTTCTTGTGTCTTGATTTCGATTTTGTTTTGGAAGAAAAATCTTGCGCTCTCGCGTTGCGAATTTCGATTCTGTCAATCATTTCGCTCTGAAAAGGCGTAGAAGATTAGGTTATTACTGTTATTAGGCATTAAGTTTAATTATAAATATGAATTAAATTAAAAAAGCATTTAGCTGTTCTTTTGAATATTATTATACCTGACATTCGACGAGAAAAGCCATTTCAATGAACAAATCGCGGAGTTGCTGTATGGATTTTTTTAATTTAATTAAATCCTAGTGTCTAGCTTCCATTTCTGCTGCTTCCTGTGTTTCGTGAATAATCTAGTAGCACACAAATAAAGGTCTTAATAATCATATCATAAATAATAATAATGCTTTAGTTGTAAAAATTAAAAACCAAAATTATTGGTATTTTAATGCATATGTTTAGTTCTTACTCCTTTAGTAAACAGGACTAAGTTTCCATCCTCAATAATTTGGTCAACTTCCTCATCGGTTGAGGTACTTCCGTCTGAACAAAAAAAAAATTAAATTTTCGAATCAACTAAACTTCCCGATAAAAAATCTGACGTCAGATTTGTATAAGTAAGTAGGGATGTACTTAATTCATTCGGACGGGACAAAGTGAAACAAAATATAATTACCTACGTACTAATTTCTAACAGCCGATAAACCCGGGCTTTGCATTTGTCTCGGTAGTTGATCTGGGCAAATCGGTAGTCAGTCATTACTTCGACGAAGATACGAACCAGGGCGGAATGTTGAGTTTTACCTAATCTCACATGCGTTGATGAATTTGAAATTAGTTTGTCTATTTGTTCACTTGTTTGTGTTTGATGCATCTCCTTCTTCAGAAACAACATCTTTAACCTACAAATGTGTAAATAAATAATAATGATTATTAAATACTAATCTAACAGAACTAAATTAAATGATAAAATTCACCTTTTTTTGTTTAATACCCACCTTTTAATTACTTACATAATAATATTAAAATGAATTTTACGATTTAGGTACGTAAGTACTAAGTACAAATATAATTATTTTATTTCTTAGGTATTCAAACAAACCATTTCAAACTTTGAACTATTATTGACAATAGCCACACGACCACTTGACAAACGGAAGCTGCAAGCTCGCCGAACGCCGAATTCTGGAGGTAAAATTAGGTCGAACTATTTTAGTGCAAGACAGCCGAATCCAAAACCCGATTGGTGGTGCAAATGCTCTACTATGCCTTCTGCCATAATCGTCATGCTTTTTTATATTAGGTGGGGTATATACTACGTAGGCGCAATCGCGCCTTATCTAATGATTTACTGACACGAGTTGATCACATAATGCACTATTGAAATATTTCGGATCTAACGCGAATAAAATCGTGAAATAACTATTTAAAGAAATTATTTTTGAAGTTGCATATTTGAAGTACATAAACCGACGTATTTTAATAACTTTTCTTTTCACTTTTCTTGCTGACGGCGCCCTCAAATCGACCCGAATAAGGCCCACTAAATATTTTGTTTAAAATTTTACGGATGGCAAACGAGTATGCGCGCGCCCTCAATCCCCCTCCTTTCCAACAACTATAGAAATTTTGCCCTCGCCCTTGCCTACTGAGGTAAGGGCTGCTGTCTGCCCTCCCCTCAGTGAGGTCGGCCACTTATGGTGGAAACCAGCAATATCAACTTTTCATATTGCAATTTTTAAATGTTGAAGTGTTATAGTCGCAATTATATCATATTTATTCGCTACATTTACTTCAATAATTTCCGTAATCAATACAAGTTTTATAGATTCCCAAAACTCTCAATAAAATCCTCATAACTTCCTAGGAAAAAAATGAATTGTTGGGAATTATAAACGCTTTGGATTTTGAGAGCAAATTGGAAATTTATTGAGAGTTCTGGGAATTTTAAATCTGGCCGTCATAAAAAATCCCAATTGGGAATTTAGCCATCCCTACTCGGAACTCACATGGGAATGGTGTCGGATTTTAATACTGACTACCACTGCACTACGTGATGTACTCGTGGCAGTTACTACCAAAACAATTAAATTATTAGGTACGGCGCGATCGCGCCAACCTAGTATGTATATACCCCACCGAATATAAAAAAAGCATGACGATTATGGCAGAAGGCATGATAGAGCATTCTTTGCTTTCGTAAAACTCTTAATTTGAAAGGTCGATAAAAAGAATAATTTCGGTTGCCTTATTAATAAAGCTATAGTGCTTTTTAAAATTAAATATGTTATAATTTTTGGAATGTTTACAGCTCTAAAAACATTGTATGATCCACAGTTTTGCGTAGAATATTGCTTTTAGCCCTTTTGGATCGCTCTTTTAGGCGCCATTGTGAAAAAAACTAGTTTACGAAAACAAAATTTAAAAACATTGCATTCGGCTAGTTTACACATACATCCGAATTATTCGACCAACTTTGCCCGAATGTATTCGGCTACCTTGCAGAATTATTTTGTTCGGATTTCGGCTAGGTAGCATATTTCATTAGGCCAGTTTGTGCATCAACCCGAACGCTGCTCGGATTCGGCCAGGTTGCAGAATTCGGCATTCGGCTAACTGGGGGTTTTTGTTCCGGATTCGGCCAACTGGGACCCCCACTCAGGTTTCCGATTCGACTAACTTTTGAGAAAATGGGCAGCCGAATTGTACCCCAAAATTGTGGGGCTCGGCTAGCTTGCAGCTTCCAGTGGCAAGGATACTGACGACAGAGGGAATTTACGAATTACGAAACCTAGTTATAAAACATAAAACATAAGCACAAAGCAGCAAAGCTGAAATACCAAGAGCTCAATCGGCATTCCCAAAGAGGCAAATGCGAAAGCTTCAAATATTTCCTTTTATTGTGTTTTGAAGTTTAGAAGTTTTGATTCTTTCTTTGGCCGGAAATAGAAATTGGATTGGATTGGATCCATTGGATGTAAAACAGTTGACAGTAAAATTTCAAGGTTGCAAAACACTCGGAAAGTCTTCTCATTTCCAATGACGCACTTTTGACTTTTGCACTTTTAATTACCCAAGTGAAATTAAGTGAATGGAATAAAATAGCGATTGTGCTTGATTTTGCTCGCTCACACATTTTTTTGTGAATTGTTTTGTAATAGTTTGAATCGTACGATCGTACCTAACCTACTGTCAACTAAAAAGCGGCTCATTCATTATTGCTTGGAGGTTTCACAGTCGACAGTACTACAGTCAGTTACAGCAGTTACACGTAGTTGAGAGTTGGAAGTAAAGGAAGTTGTGACTTGACTTGTGACGGTGAGTGTCAATTACGCAATTTTACTTCATTCATCCATAAAGCTCAAGTCAAGTTGCATTGCAAGTATTTGTGAAGATCAAGATTCAAGAACAAGAAAGGATTGAAACTTTGAAACTACTGCCTGCATGTGCTCTGCTCTGCTCGTCATTCCAGAATTTCCAGAAGAATTCCTGCCAGTTCGTTTCTTGTTCTTGACAGGGCACGTCACCGGTCACGTCCACAGCCCCAATTTCATTCCGAAAGCTCACGGAATTTAGCAAAAAAGACTGATTTACAATTAAAGTTTTGTATTTTCATATTATTGCCTGCCAGTAGTTTATTTTTCAATTTTAAAAATCAAGTGCACCTTTGACCTTTAAATTGAAATTAAATAAAAATAAATACAATGAGCATTGAAGAAGCGGTCATTTTATCAGCTGTAAGAACTCCTATTGGTAAGGCGGTCTTTAATAATTTAACATGCCATTATTTAAATTAGTGCTTTATTTTTTTTATTAACCATTTCTCTCAACACTCAAGTTCAAAGTTAATTAATGCAAAAATAAAGCGCACATTTATTTTTAATTCTGAAATAACTTTTATTTTGATTCCAAGTGGAATTTATTTTTCGAACAATCACGCGCAGTTCAGATGTCATATGTGATTTGAATAAAGATTGCGATTGATTGATTTTTTTTTATATTACACATTGTCGTCCTTTTTGTGCTCTTTTGTAATAAGGAAGCGTAATTACAAATTAGAAACGTCTTTAAGGTTTTATACACATTTACACGTGGCTAAGAGAGGTCAAGGAAGTTGTGAATGTCATTTACGCAACTTTACTTCATCCATCATCCATAAAATTTAATATTTAGTGGAAAAAAAAAAGCTAGGATTGAAACCACTGCACTACTATTGCCTGTACTTTCAACTTTCATAGCGCAATAAATAATAGTTTTTTATCGAAATTAATTACATTATAACTAGAATTACACCAGCAGCATAGGGATTTTTGAGTAATTTGTGATTATTTTATTATTCTATTGTAGTTGTGTAACAAATACTTAATAAACTTTGTATGTACTTATAATTATATAAATCTTATGTTTTTTTAGGTTCGTTCAACGGAGTTTTGTCTTCCCTTAAAGCCCATGAGTTAGGAGCTATTGCAATTAAGGAAGCCTTGAAGCGGTCGAACCTTAATGCTGAGGATGTTTCTGATGTTATTATCGGCCATGTAAGATTTAAGTTTTGGATTTTGAAACAAAATATTTCATTAAAAATAATTGTGAGCTATTTCGTTCAGATAGACACGTGTAGCAGGCTAGCAGGAGGGATTGTGAAACTTATTTTTTTTTCCATTCTTGTGTAATCTTGCAGATCTTGACGGCAGGCCAAGGTCACAATACAGCACGGCAGGCTGCAGTTAAAGCTGGTATACCTGAAGCAGTCCCTGCTACCACGGTGAATATGCTTTGTGGCTCGGGTCTAAGGTGACAGTAGTATAATATAATAGAATAAATCAAGTAAAAAAAATTTGAATTATAAATGTTGAAATGAAAACCATGCTGTGAACTGTTTTTTTCTTCTTCTGTGTGTATGTAGAACTGTGATACTAGCCTCGCAAGCAATTAAGCTTGGAGATTCTGAATTTATTGTTGTTGGTGGGCAAGAATCAATGAGCCAGTCTCATCATTCTGCACACATAAGAAATGGCCTTAAAATGGGAGATTTGCAATTAGTAGATACGCTCCTTAAGGATGGCCTCACGGATGCTTTCCATAATATTCATATGGGAATTACAGCGGAAAATATTGCAAAAAAATGGAATATAAGTAGAGAAGAGCAGGATGAATTTGCCTTGGGCTCTCAACAGAAGGCTGCAGTGGCTCAAGAGCAGGGTTTATTCAATGAAGAGATCATCCCCGTGACAGTTCCCGGAAGGAAGCCGGTCACGGTCTCAAAGGATGAGTTCCCTCGAAATGACACGACAATAGAATCTCTAAGAAAATTACGGCCCTGCTTTGTGAAAGAAGATGGAACAGTCACGGCTGGGAATGCTTCAGGGATTAATGATGGGGCGGCCGCCCTTGTGATGGCTTCCAAATCTGCGGCTTTAAATAAGGGTTTAAAGCCACTGGCAA
Source organism: Dicyrtoma fusca (assembly GCA_034695205.1). Classification (NCBI taxonomy): domain Eukaryota; kingdom Metazoa; phylum Arthropoda; class Collembola; order Symphypleona; family Dicyrtomidae; genus Dicyrtoma; species Dicyrtoma fusca. Next base: position 6,646 of record JAQFZC010005151.1, on the reverse strand, counting down.
GGATTGTGGCATATGCCACAGCTGGTGTAGATCCACTGATTATGGGGACTGGGCCGATTCCAGCTGTTCAATCTGCTGTAGGTTTTTTAGGGCCATCCATTCAATTTTATATTATCTCTCGTGTAATAATTGTGGGGTCGTAATAATTATTTCTATTTTTAATGTTTCTGTAGCTAAAGAAGGCAGGATGGGCTGTGGACGATGTGGATTATTTCGAATTAAACGAAGCATTTGCGTCACAATCGATTGCTGTAGCCCGAGAATTAAAAGTTCCAATGGACAAGGTTAATAAGCGGGGAGGGGCTATTGCCTTGGGTCATCCTGTTGGTGCTTCCGGAGCCAGGGTCCTGGTCACTTTGATTCATATTCTGAAGCAAACTCAAAAAACGAAGGGGGTTGCTGCACTCTGCATTGGAGGCGGGATGGGTATCGCAGTTTGCATCGAAATGCTGTAAAAAATGAAATCTGGGATAATTCTTCGAGTTTTAAACTCGAACTCGAGTTAATCCCTCATTTCTGCCAAGAATGTGTAGTTTCAGTTGAGATGCCAATGTCCAGATTAATTTGATATAATGATGATAATATTATATTCTATTGTTGCTGGTTGTGGTTATATATACGAATTTAAATTTTATCTACGGTTGGTTATAAGATTTGATACTAGACGTGGAGTTTGGAAGTTTATATAGGCAATAGAACAATAGAAGGGATTTTGGTGCTATATATATTATTATTGTGTACTTGGGTTACCTATACAAACTGTGTACTGTAATTCAAAAGTATTACAAATTTTCGACTTGTTATTAAGCAATACTGCCAAAATCATAGTTTACTAGGCATTTTGTAGATATCATATTGGTGACAAATAAAAGAGGTTGTATATATTTTATTTTGGTTGTAACAATTAGTTATTTCGCCTCTATCTGTCTTGATTTCTGTTTTGACCTTATTTGGCGGGAAGTTTTTACCGAAATGATGCAAAAGATGACCAAAAGAACTATCTTCGTCCACATCCCCCCTAAATAAGCATTTAAAGCAAATCGCATCCTACTGCATCTTCGAAAGAACCACCTCCAGTAGAGCCTACTACTTCACAACACAACCAACTACCCCAACCAATGCGAGCGAGCTATAAGTTTAGTTTTGAATGATTTTGAAAATCGCGATCTCTAGTTTCAACTGTTTCGAAAATGGTGATTTCTTGCTTTTTTACCTTTTAAAAGTAGTATTTACTAGTTTTGTCTGATTAGAAAAGGTGTCATTTATTTGGTTTGACGTTTGACCGTTTTGAAAAAGTGCTATGTACTAGTTTTGGCTGTTTAACAAAAGTGTCATTCACTTGTTTTAAACATTTTTGAAAAAATGTTATTTACTAGTTTTGACCATTTTGAAAAGGTGTCATTCACTTTGTTTTGACTGTTTATGAAAAAAATGTTATATACTACATAGTTTTGACTGTTTTGAAAGATACATTTATGGAACTAAACACTTTTGGGGAGCATTGGTTTTGTCCACACACTAGTGGGTGTGTGGACTCCAAAATTCGTGTTAATCAGTTTTGCACAAAATATTATGGTAATTTAGGCCATTGATAGAACATTTTTTTATTTTCATAAAGCCTAATAAAGCAGTTTTTGCTTTTTAAAAAGCATAATAAAAAGCATTTTTGGGCTTTTAAACAGCATAATAAAGTATAATCGTGGTTACTCAAAAGCATAATTCGGCATCAATAAAAGGCATAATTTGGGTTACCTTACCGTGGAGTTATAATTGACGGGTTATAGGCGACGAATTAAAGGTAATATAATTAAATGGATACGCGCATAAAGCAATAGTAGTATGTATGCGGGTCAGGTAGTCAGGTCATTCATATCTTCAGCTTATCTCTCTATTTCAATTTAAACGGAAGATAACTTCGTGAATTAATTGAAAAGCAATGTTATACCTGAAGAGCCTTGGAATTTTCAATTTGCACTCATCCCAGTCTGATTGCAAGGAGCAACTCAACTACAACTTATAAGTAGGAACTAATTATTGTGCAGTTTACACGCGTGAGTACGCACCAACAAAAATTATTAAATTATCATTTCTAATTCTAAAGATAGCTAATTCACCAGATTAAAAAAGGAATACCCTCAACTCTGGTAATTAATTTTATACATATTATATTTCACAAGTATTTTGTTACTTTTATGACAATACGTATTATATCTTTTTTTTAAAAATTTTTAGATCGTACTTCTAAGATCCAAGCAGCGACAGCAGCATGGGGAACTGTTTTTCATCTCCTGGTCATTCTGAAAAAAGACGGTCAAAGTCTGCTCATACTGATGTAAACCAATATACCCTTTTCAGAATACAGGAGGAGTCATCTACATCTCCATCAGACGAGTCACAATCAGAACGGGATCGGATCGAACCCGAAGAAATAATTCCCAACTACCCGCCTCCAGATGAAGAAGCAATGAAATTAATCCAAGTCGAACTTCAAAATGGACTTGATTTCGGTGTAAAAAAGCACAAAGAAATAATGGACAGTCTAATAAATACAAATCAGCCCTACACTGAAACTCAACTTAAAAAATATCACATGGAAAATTTAAACATTATTCTCGCAGCTTATAAAGAGTCTTACAAATTCATTTTAAAGCTCGACCACGATGAAGTAAAGCTTTTATTAGAGGAACGATGCAAACAACTCCAGACTTTAATTAATAAGCAGCTCATCATCTACCTCAGAAAACATGAGATGGCCATTGAAAAGGTGACCAAAACCATTAAAGGCTGCACTAAAGAGGCCGAACGGGTCTACGATGAGCTCATGGACACCTTCGATTTTGATTCTAGAAGTAAAAAAAGAGTTTTTGGAATTTGAAGCGGATTGTTCGAAGGCCGCTGTTGGAAAGTTTAACCAACTTGTGATTGAAAGTGGGTTCCAAGTTGAGGATTTCTGGCAGCATGAGTTGAATTATTATATGTTGCAGGAGGCCAAAGAAAAACTTGCTCGGCGGTTCATTTGTGAAAATGAATTGCCTCCACGACTAACCAGTCTTAACTTTAACTCTTTAAGGAATACTTCTTCATCGCGTTGGCGTGGTAAAACTTTAACGGCTGCCATTTTTATTTTTTTATTTTATAAAAACTGTCATTTGAATCCGGCTTAATTAGGACGCAAGTTGAGCCTTAATTTTGGAAATTTTAAGTGTTCTTTTTTATTTGCATTTCAGCACCCATTCGTGAAGGGATAACATTGCCTAAAGTCGATGGAGCCGTGAAAGCTAGCTCTACCACAGATGTCATCAGCAGCACTGCTGAGTTTGGAATCAATGTAAATAGGATAAATTATGATGTAGATATTTACCACGTAATGCAAAATATCCATCTAAACTATTTTTTTTTTCAAAATTACTTTCAGAAAAATAAATGCTACAAGCTAGAAAGGCCAGGAAATGTTCTCATTCTGAATAATGATTTCATAGTCAGAAAAACAAGTTTGAGCGCTGCAAAGTACAAGGCATTTGAGAGGCACGGCGCTGCACAGGACGTGGATGATATGGTGAATCTGTTTGAGGGAAATCTTGGGTGCATTGTTCATGTGGAGGACAAGATCACTTCCACTGTGAGTTTAATCCTGACCAATTGATTTTGACCACCCAACAGTGTTGTCGGCTTGAATTGCCCTATTGTGATCTCGGTTTAAATGGGCCCTACCCTTACCTAGCCCTACTGTGTTTTGTGTTGCATAGCTCCTAGCCCTAACTAGCCCTATTGCACACACTCATGTCACTGCCACTATTGATGCCCTATTCACAGAGCTAATAGTACATCACTAGCCCTAGCCCTATCATAGGGCTAACAGTATTTTACTAGCGCTAGCCCTGTCTCAGAGCCAACAGTACGGCACTAGCGCTAGCCCTAGCCCTAACACGAGCTAAATTTGTCTCACTAGCTCTACCCCTAGCCCTATCACAGAGGTAGCAGAAAGCGCTATCGCTACCGCTAGCCCTATCAAAGAGCTAACACATATAGTAATATTGCCACTAGTAGCTCTATAGAAAATAGGGGCCAATAGGGGCGAAAAACGATAGGGGCTACTATTGGATTTCATTTACATAGGCAATAAATTGCTTTAGAAAGGTTTCAGACTTAATGGGAGTAGGGGAAAAATGCCCCAGAGTGGTAAAACGCCCATAGAAAGAGCCAAATGCTCAAGGGGATAAAAAGTAGGGGTTTTTTGCCCCGCGAAGGCGTTTGGCCTCTTTGAGTTGGCATTTTGCCTTTGAAAAGGCGTTTTACCCCTTTAGGGCATTTTGCCCCTGGGACAAGGGGTAAATTGTCCAAGCGACACAAAATCTCCCTTAAAGGGGCAAAACGCCCATTCGGGGGGGGGGGGAATCACCTGTGAGGGGCAAAATGTCCACAATAGGGGTTTAATCCGGGTTATGGAATTTTTGCCCTGTTTGGGCTTGTTGCCCTTCTTGTGAATTTTCCCCCTCTTTTTGGGCGTTTTACACCATTTTAGACTTTATGCGTCGTTGGGGCATTTTAATATGTAGTGAAAATTAGCCCCTGGTGCCATTATTTATATAAATGTTTAATTTTCCGAAACCTTTTCCTATGCGCCAATTATATAACTTGAATATATTAACCATTCAAGTCGTAGTAAGTAATGTCTTGCTGTAATCAATTCCTTACATTTTCAGCCATCTAATTTTTATTGCAATAATTCTGATGTGGACATTAGTAATAACTAGGTTGTTTTTATCCCTAAAACACACTATTAAAAACTTGGAGAGTTTATAATTACTTTGAACTCACGAAAGAGTTATTTGCTTGTTAAGTTGTAATTGTTGTGCAGTCTGTAAACATACAAATTACGACCTATGACTTAAGTACGAATTTAATCAATTGATAATTGAATAAGAAAATGAGAAATCACAGATTGACTTCCTCTGCTATTCTATTTCTTATTCAGCAATTAACACAGTCCACTTTCCTTGCCAAAACACACTTTTTGCCTGCCCCTGACTATGTTAAAAGCACATTTTATACTTAGGGGCTGTCCATAGATGATGTTTGCATACGAAGGAAGGTAGGGGGTAGAGCTTCCATTTTAGCTAATGTTAGAAAATGCAAACTTTTTGGTGAGGGGGTAGGAAATGTCTGAAAAATGCTCTTACGACGTGACACGGTCCTTTTGTGCGGGGTTTGTTCAACTATAACTATGTACAGAGTGCGACTGACTGCTGTCTGCATTCTTTTCTTCAGAATTTACTTCACAACATGAAAATATGTACTGCAAACTATCTTCATTTGCTACTAGAACTAGATATGCTTGCAGTACATAATACTAGCCCTTTTGAGCCCTATAGCTAATATTGTTCACACTAAACTAGCGCTAGCCCTATCACAGAGCTAACGATACGGCACCAGCGCTACCCCTAGCCCTGTTCGTTTTTTGGAGGAAATGTACGATTTAAGGGTGGCCCCGCTAGCCCTATCCCTAATAGGGCTAGTGCAATTCCGACATCACTGCCACCCAACTTTTAATATGATTGGTAATAAGTAAATTAGAGCATAGAAACGTGATTGCCCGTTGGTATTAATTAAAAGGAACTTCCCGGGAAACTGGATGAGTTCAAAGAAGCCTGCGTTGATGCAGATAGCAGTTTTTTGGTTCTCATTGTGTTGACTCACGGGGGTCCTGGGGACATTCTTCTAATGCATGACTGGAAGGAAGTCAATCTCTTCAGTGATATTATCTCCGCTTTTAAAGACGACGCTTTCGAAGAGTTCAAAGGGAAACCCAAAATGTTCTTTGTACAAGCATGTGCTAACTATGGATCTTTTGCACACAATGCAATATTGAGAAGGGTGCCTCCTCCGCTAGGCATACACCATTATCCTCCGGAGGGGAAACTGGCGGATACCTTTGTGGGTCAAGCTTTTTTACCCTTCGGCTTTGCGTGGCGAAAACCCGAGGAAGGACAGCGTGGATGGTACATTGAGTCCATCAAAAATGCTTTTGGCCAATTCTGGATATACGAAGATCTGCTAACGATGCACGATCGGGTAATGATTTTAAAAAAGATTAATTTGTAATTAATAATACATGGAAATCGTAATGGGATGAATGATTTATTACTGATTTTACAAAAAGGGTTAATTTACTTTGACACGTTAGGAACGTTAATAAAAATCACTTTGATATTGTTTTGGTGTCGTTAGGTTCGAGACAGCTTCGAGCAGAAGGTCGAAAGCGAAAATCGTCGTCGACCGGAAAGGTCCGACTGGCACGTCTTTCAAAGGCCTTATCAGTATTGCTTCGATTTTGGAGTTTTCCGATTTCCACTTCCGAATGACGACTAGTGTCCCATATGGCCCATATGATTTGTTTTACTACGAACTAAAATTAATGGTTATTTGTTATCCTTAACAAATCGTCTGTGCAAATGCAATTTGTCCCAAGTCCAATCTCAGTAATTGCAATATGTCACGAGTCCTTATAATGAAAAATATCATTATGTGACAAAACTAGTAAATGACACTTTTTCAAAAGGGTGAAAACAAGTAAATGACACTTTTTCAAAACGGTCAAAACTAGTAAATAACACTTTTTCAAAACGGTCAAAACTAGTAAATAACA
>JAQFZC010005150.1:0-14696 GCA_034695205.1 Dicyrtoma fusca | reverse complement strand
GTCCTGGATGAAAACCAATATGTATATTGATTCCTTTTTGACACTTGAATAAAGCACTACTACTACTACTACTATATGTTTATGCCTCGGCACACACGTTCTCGTCAGGTTAGCACTTTTTGAAAGCTTAATATTAATTTAAATGGTTTACTTTCAAATTCACCCTTATAGTACGTATTACCTATTGACACCTTTTTCAAGCACTGCGCACTGGCAGTTACCGTGATTAATACTTTTTTTGGAAACCCTGTTCAACAATGTATTTGTAGGTATGTAACACTTTGATGAGACGTTGCAAAATATAATATTTGCATGCTCTCAACACGGCAATCCTCAACATATCATTTTTATGCATACCTAATTTTAGAAAAGAAGACACTATCTTATTTGCACTCTTTCAAAATAGCCAGTAGACATTGCTATAAGTTGATCTGTCAGACTGGAGTCGAAAGAAGATTAAGCGGATGTTGGACGAAAGACCCAACGTTATGATTTTAACAAATCGCTTGAATAAATTGTGTTGCTATTTTCCCATTCTATTTTCTTATTAATTTTATTGTGCGTTTTACGAGATGTAATTAATTTAATTAGTGGTCGAATGCTCTGATGGACATTGACGCCCTTTTCAATATTTTTGTAAATAATGTTAGTTGAAAACTGTTGATCAAAAAGTGATTGAGTACGTAATGTCACCAACGAAGTTTACATTTGTTCAAGTTAATGAAAGCTGTAAGCACAACTTTTAAAACTACGTAATCCCAGTTTTGTTACTTTTGAAAAGTCCAGTTGGCACTTTATCCTTTTTGGGAAAATGTACGTAGCAATTTTGCAACGGAAATTCATACAAGGGAAAATAGCCGTTCTGTTCTTTAGTCAATGGTGTAAATTTCAATTTTGTGAAAAGATGCAAGATGTCTTATCTACATTTTTAGAAAGGTGCAAATTGTCATATTTATATTTTTATTATATGATTAATTATTTAACCTTATACTACACTGCATTTATATATTAATTTATAATACTGATGTTTACTGCGATTTGACGCCGCTTGTGAATCTAACTCTTAACTGCAGAGACGCGTTCAGAGAATAATCACTTTCAACTAATTGTGGCTTAAGGGTATGGTTTGAATGGTTTTGTAAAAAAAAATCATTTTGCCATTTCTAACAGTTGCCTTGAAAACAAACCATTTGAATTCACAGGAAAACTATTTGAATTTAAATTCGGGTTACCGTGGAAAACAACAAAATACCTATCTATTAGGCATAGAATTTGTTTTTGAAATTTTTCACCTAGTTAGTGGAAAAGTTGTATGATTAATCCCACACTTGATTTCTAACAAATGACTAGAACGTTCAGTTAAATAGGGATTGGGTCCGAGTGTTACTTGTAGGCGATGGACCGCCATTGAATTACATTGCGTTCGTGCAGTGGGGCAAAACATAAATCGGTAAACGAAAGTGCCCATTAGCCTTATTTTCTTAAGCCATTTTAGGTTTTTTGGTATGCTCTTTTCAATTTTATTAATTTACAATACTAATGTTTGTTGGACCTTGACGCCGCTTTTAAAGATTTTTTTAAAGTTATTAGTTGGTATTATGATAGATGGTAATAAATTTATAAAATCAATTTCGAGGCACAGAGGGAATGGTCTGCCCGATTTTGAAATAATAGTTTATTTTGCCCTTTTTAACACTTAATTTGTTGTTTTACACTTCTTGAAAATATAAAATTTCAGGTTGTGTTAGTTTTCGAATGCACTGCACTAATGCCCATCACACTGGCTTATAATTTTTGTAAAGACTAATACTAAAGTATTTGTAATTAAATAAAAAAGTTTTGCCTGGGCACACATATCCACTGTGATTTTCGCATTTTTTAACTGCCGAGTTGTATTCATTTAGAGTTTCTATGAATGCACGGGCAAATCTATTAAGCGGTAATTACTTGTATTCAAATGACGGGCAATAAGTGGCTTCTGGACATTCTTAGCAATGCTTTTAAGCGAGGATTGGACTTGAAACTTTTTTAAAAAGCAAGTTTAATACTAATGATTTTCTGTTACATTTTTTGTTTTTCGTGCAACCTTTCTAAGAATACATTTTCTATAAAAACGGCTTTTATGAAAATCTGTTCGAGTCAACTAAGAGTTCTAAAAAATCATTTCCTGTAATAACACTGATTTAAAAAGCCATTCTCTACGAAAAGATTTTTAGAGTCCAATTTTTATATGAATGAATTTTCAAACAATTAATGTGTACTAAATTCACTTTTGTATTCATATTATCTACACAAATTCCGTGTTAAAATATAGCATTTTCTACAAGAACACTTTTGCCAGGCCATACATTGCTACAAAGTCACCTTTTTTAAGTCATTTTCTCGTACTGCATTCTTGATCGTTTTTGAAAATAAAATTCGCCTTTATCGTATATTCTAGACGAAAAGACTTTGTACGGCACCTTAGTTTTAACAACAATTTTTAAAATCTGGCGTTTTTTACTATTTATATTTTGTTTCTTCAGTTCAGTGTTTGATGCTATTCAACTGCTATAAATAGATTCAGATTTAAAAAATAATCAATATCAAGCGGCGTCTAGGTCCGTAAGAAAGGAAAACATGATGCAGTCATACCATACATGCTTTGAATCAAACTGTTCTATTTAAAAGATTTGTACTTACAGACTTAATTTAAAAGTTGTTATTGTGACCTAACTTTGTTAATCGTATTTAAAAGCGGCTGTTTTGCTTTAAAACGAAATTATCTCTTTCTTACGTATCCTTATTAATAGGAGTTTGACAGTGATTTATTCTTTGGAAAGTATCTGCCAGTATTTACCGAATTCATTGCGTTTTTATGCAAAAAAGCGTTATAGTTTCCTAGCAAGTTAATCTAATTTTTGAATGTAGAAGATTAATATACATATATTGCGTATTTCACCCACATGGTTTAAGGACTCCACACCAGCAAAAGTATAAACAGCCAAGGAAACGACGGAGCTGTGCTGTAAAAGGTAAACAAAATATATAACGAAACCCTCTATCTACATAAATGAATTAAAAACAAAACAAATAACGTTTTTTTGAATAATTAAAATTTTGGTAATTTGAAAAAAACATTTTCAAAATGCCCGCAGTTTAGATGGTTTCGCGAAGGTGTAAAATCCATTATTTGAATGTTTCTAAAAAGGTACAAAATGGGATAGCTGCTACATTTCGTAAATTAAGCTCATACGTTATAGGCTACTAGTATATGTAGTTACATATATGTTTCGTTACTTTTGAAATGTCAAAAACGACAGTTTAACCATTTTTGGAAGGTGTAAAAATGAACTTGTCCTACTTTTAAAACAGTGAATGTAATATTCTGTCTGATTACTTTATGTACATATTTACTTTTTACTGAAGAAAACTATTTAATCTACAATACTCGAATTTTGCTTTGACGCCGCATATTAGGTTGTTTTCAAGTTAATTGGTTTTAAAATAAGTTAAACTTCGGTTTATTGATCTGTAGTAATATTATATTCAATTTATCTATTGATTCTCAAATATTAGTACGCATGTACTCTATTTTGTACAAAAGTGCGTTCCAATTTGTGAATATGAAGTAAGTTGTAAACGAATAATATTTTACTACTTAAAAAAGTACGTAAACCCAGTTTTTTGTTAATTCTAGAAAGTTCAGTTGGCACGCAAGACTTTTTGGAAAGGCGTACGTAGCAATTGTGTTACAGAAATTCTGAAAAGTGGAAATAACGGTTTTGGTCTTTGTAACCCTTAAACCTATTATAACGAAAACTTTGTTAATCGTGTTTAAAAGCTACTGTTTCTATTTTTTTTAAAGTATGTATCTCTTGCTTACTTTGGCTGCAGGCTTTGTCTAACTTTTCACTGCGACAACTTTTTCAGCACTAATTTAAAGTTCGGCGTTATTTTCAAATATTAGTAGGTATAGAGAAACCATGAAGAAACAAATACCTTAAAAAAGTTCCTTGTCCTAGAAATTGACTATTTCAAAACGATCAAAACTAGAAATAACATTTTTAACGCAGTCGAAACCAGAAACTGTCATTTCTGGAAGAAGTAAAAAGGAACGTTTACTATTTCTAAAAGTGTTCTTCATCATTCTCTGTACTTCATTTACTTTTAACTACAGAGAATTATTAAACTAATATACAATGATCTGTTTGTTTTGGCTGTGACGCCGTTAATTAAGTTGTTCCAATATTTTCTGAAAAGTGTATAATGTAGTTAGTAGATTTTTAAATCAACTAATTATCGTAGGAGGTGTTTGCTGTGCCTGATTTCTAAATATTGTTAGGTGATTTTTTTTTCTTTGGAAGTAATTTTGGTGTTTAATACCTTCAGAAAGTTTAAATACCTATCATGTTTCGTCCGCTTTAAATGAACTCATGCCTAGGATACCGTTTTACACTTTTTGAGAAGTCTAATTTGGTGTTTTCTATTATTTTGAAGATGCATTTACCTTGAAACACACGTCCGCGTCAGCGTCTTTTAAGGCAGTCATTGTCAACGTAAGGCACTTTAAAGTTTACTCTTTACTTTGATATTTTACTGTTAAATTCACCCTTATAGTTTTACACCTTTCCAAAACGTTAGCTTTTACCGTAATTCGTCTTTTTTTAATTTATTTGTAGTAAACACATTTTCTACGCGAATTTACCTATGCATATTTAAAAGGTTGGTTGACATTGAAAAGGTGCAAAATGTATTATTTACATGCTCTCAAAAGGATACAAAATCAAAGATTGGGGTTGCAAAAAGTAGAGAATTATCAAAATCACAAGATATCAGAAAGCTGCAAAAACGTTCAACAACAGTCATTAGAAACAGAAGTAATCTTAATATTTGCATATTTTTAAAAAGGAAGAAAATATCTTTTTTGCACGCTTTCAAAATACTCCAAATCCATCCATATGTTGCAAGTAGTATATATGAATTGATCACAGTTTGTGGCTGTTACTGTGTAGTTAATTATTTTATCTTTTACTACCGAAATTATCAAATATAATTAATTTATAAGGCAGATGATTTGTTGGGCTTCGACGCCGCTTAGTAAGTTTGCTGTGAATTCATTCAATTATAGGCAAGTTATGTAAGAGTGGTTGTGTTTCGTGAATACTAATTGAAAATAGATTTATTTTTCATCTTTTTCCCTTTCTAAAAGAGTAATCTTGTTGTTTTGCACTTTCTAAAAATGTATCTACACAACAGGCTTTGTCGAATTTGAATCGTTTTCCTTTGCAAACCTACTCAAGTTGGTTGTGTCATTTTTAAAATGTGATTATAGTTACAAGGTTTCAATCGTTTCTTACGATTAGGTAAAATACACAAAACTGTTAAAAACACCGATTGTTAACTTCGCCAGTCTAACAGACCAACAGACCACTTCAATTAAAATCGTATTCACATCCGCTACAATAAGGTTATTAGCTTTTAAAAGTTTAAACTAAAAATACAATCTGTGTTTTTAAAAGTGTGGTCCAATGCGTACAGGGCAGGGGTTTTAAGATATTAAAAAAGTGCATTTATAATAATATGTAATTTGATATTTGGAAGTTTTTGATTAGTTGCAAAATGCCATATCTGAACGCTTTGAAAATGGTTGAAAACTATCCATTTTGAACGTTTAAAAAATGTACAAAACTTCATTCTCGTATGTTTTTGAAGGGGTCACAGAGTATCGAATTGAGATGGCTTTGATATACTGCGGAATGTGATGTTTGCACCTTTTCGAAAATTAAGTTTAATTGGCTACTGCGATTTAATTCATGTTTAGCTACTTTTGAGAAGGCAAAGATGACCGTTTATGTATTTGATTCAGGTGTAGAGTAAAAGCTTTACTAATTTAAAAAAAAAGTATCAAAAATTGAAAAGTGTTTAAATCAGAATGACGGGAATTAAGTGGATGGTACATGAGACGCCCTTTTTAGAAGCGGACTGGCCGTTAGTCACAATGCCACTCCACCCGCGATATGTTGTAAATAATAGAATTTAAATAAATTAGTTAGTAGTTAGTTTGTAATTAAATACTTTATCTTTTCCTACTGAGATTTTTTTAATTAATTTACAATTGTGATGCTTTGTTAGACGTTGACGCCGCTTGTAAAGCCATTTGCAGATCAATTCACATGTCGGCTAGATTTTTGCTGCAATTTCCATGGTTTATGTTTTGCATGATTTTGAAATGGCACGCATATTCACGTTGATTGTGTCATTTTCGAAATGTGGAGTGTCAACGTTTGAAGATGTTGTATACACAGCTTAAATTTCATCGGGACGGTTTTCCGTTTTACACCTCTTTAAAGGCATTATTTTGTAGAGAGAAGTTTTACTCAACTAAAGCTCATTTCGACCCCAGCCGTTTATTGGGAAGTCCGCCGTCTATTAGAAGCTGTACGGTAGTTTATTTTTCCTTTTTTTATTTCTCACTTTTGTATGCATATACAAAAATTCCGTGTTAAAATATAGCATTTTCTACAAGAGCACTTTTGCCAGGCCATACATTGCTACAAAGTCACCTTTTTCAGGTCATTTTCTATTGCTGCATTTTTTAATCTTTTTGAAAATAAAATTAGCTTTTATATTACATTCTAAACAAAACGACTTTGTACAGCACCGTAGTTTAGCATCAATTTTTAAAAACCGGCGTTTTATAGAGTTTAATATTTTGTTTCTTCAGTTTAATTGTTGAAGCTATGACATCTGTTACCAAAGATTTAGATAGGAAAGATATTAAGTGTCAAGCGGCGTCTAGGTCCGGAAGAAAAAAAAACACTACGCAGTCATAACAAAAATGCTTTAAATCATACTGTTCTATTTAAAAGATTCGTATTTACAGACTTGATTAAAAACTTGTTATTGTAACTTTAATTTTTTAATCGTATTTAAAAGCGGCTGTTTTTGCTTTAAAACGAATGAATATTTTTCTTATGTATCCTAATTATTAGGAGTTTGACAGTGAGGTGTGCTTTGGAAAGTATTTCAATATTCACTGAACTCAATACGTTGTTATGAAAAAATGGGAGTGCTTTTAAAAAAGGACTGTACTTACGCCACAATGCCTCACTAATTAAAAAATGGCTAATTTATGGGTTTTCAAAAAGATACAGAATGCATTATTTACATTCAAGACGAATAACGTTATTTTAACCAAAATCAATCAAACTTCCATTCATTTCCAACCACGTTTTTTAAAGACCCAACGCCAGAAGAGGAACAAGCAACCAAGGAAACAGCGAAACTGTGTTTACAAAATAAATAAAATACAATTCAAAGCCGTAAGAGCCCTCCCATTTTGTAAATTAAGTTTGCATGTTTTAGGCTTATTCTGTAGATATACGGTTAGCTACTTTTATAGTCAAAAACGCCAGTTTAACTATTTTTGGATGGTGCAAAGAGGAGCTTTTACTACTTTTAAAAGTGTATGTAACATTTTGACTACTTTATTTACTTTTACAGCAAAGAATTATTCAATCTACAGTAAACGTGTTTGTGGTTGGGCTTAGACGCCGCTAGATAAGTTGTTCCAATATTTTATGGCTTTATGGCGCAGATTTCAGGAACAAAATTTTTCGAAGAAAGAGATTTTGTGCATGAGTTGTAATAAATATTGTTTGTCTATTTGTTTCATTAAAAGTAATTTGGTTGTTTTAAACTTTTTGAAAATTTAATGACGTCAGGTCTTGTCCGTTTTAAATGCCCTAATGCCCAAAACGATGCTTTTTACTTTTTTAAAAGGCTAAAGGCACGTTTCACATTATTCTGAAGATGTATGCACCTTGGCACACACACCCACGTCTGTACCGTCGCTTTCAAAACGGCCCTTGTCCTACTCACATGATTTTGAGAAGGTGCAAAATGTAATATTTCATGCTCACAAAAACTCAACTGTTACCATGCATCCATCCCTAATTTTATAAAAGTAAAAAATATATTTTGTACTCTTTTAAATTAGCTAATAGACATTGTTATCAGTTCATCTGTCCTACTTTTGACAGAAGGAATTCAAATGGACGCTAGACTAACGGCACAATGCTTCTTCAACCACGATGCGATTTACACAAATCGCTTGTATAATTGTATTGCCTGCATTTTGGTGAGAAACGGTTTGCTCGCAATAATGCATTACGCATAGCTCTCTCAATTGGATAATGAAGTTGTTAAAATGGTAAAATTATTAGGACGGATTTTATAGTGTGTGTCGCTGCCTTTGGGTGCTTTAATCTTTTACGTATTTAATTTACTTACAATTCTGACGCTCAACTGGGCGTTGACGCCGCTTGGAAACATTTAAGTAAATTAATTAATTTGGGTGTCTGAAGGTGTAGTGCAGATAGAAACGTTTTTGCAGTATATGATTGCCCGAATTACTACAAATATTTAAAAATGCTAAAGTAAATGGTCTATTTTGCATTTACAAGAACTAATTTTATTGTTTTACACTTGCAAAACATATACATACATATATTCTTACATTTCTAGCCACATGTCTAGCCAGTTCTCATAGGATTTGGTTTTTAATTATGTAAGATTTGTATGGGTGTAAATCCACCGATTTGAACAAGGATAAAAATGTTTTCGGATGGTGGGAAATTATATTTGTGCATGCATTTGGAAGATGCTGAGTTCAACATTTGAGCTGTTTAGGAAGTAGCAAAATACACTCTCTACATGCGTCAGAAAAAGAAGAAAATACTTCATTTTGAAACTTCTAAGTTAGATTAAAATAGCATGATTTCAACAAAGTTGCCTGTAAACCAAAAGTTAGTTTTTATTAACGCAAAGGAGACCGGCCTTGCGCATTGCAATTGAAGATTTTTAATTAATATTTGGAGGGGTTTTTAAACAGTGAAATCATGCTGCCAACACTTCCAATTTCCTTGTACGTTAAACGCCAACCATAGTTTTTATAAGAGCGAAATAAAGTGACTTCAAGCAATTAATTAGGTAATGGTGGGCAATTTTAAAAAACTTGCAGAAGTAACTCTTCAAAAAGTTGTAAATGTGACTAGTGAATCGCTGTGACGCGATATCAAGTAAAAGTTTAGTTCAAATAATTTGGCTGTCTCTATTTTTAAACTAATTAAATTAATATCAAAATGACGGGCTTTAATTTGTATGATATTTCAATTCATTGATATGCATTGACGCCGCCTGCAAAAATTTCTGTGAATAAGCTGAGTCATGTTTCAAATTTAATGCCCACAAGTGTCCAACTGTTTTAAATAAAAACAAAGACGTTTTCATATTCTGCCTTTTTGAAAAAATGACTACTTCCTGCCACTTTTAATTATATTTTTAATTTTTGTAAATTAAATGATTAAAAAGCCCATGATTTGTAGATGGGACGGTATGTTGTCGACTGGTGCGCAAAATTTTATTTTAACACTCATTTGGAAATCGTCAAGTGAGAAAGTACGGTTTTGAAAGGTTTTCAAAAGCACGATCAGAATGCTTTCAAAAAAGGTAAAAATCAGTCTATTTGTAACCTTTTAAAAATTTTGCAAAATATCAGATTTACATAATTTTGAAAGGATACAAAATGTCATATCTACGTTTTTTGAAAGATGCAAAATTTCATATTTATATGTTTTATAAGGATCGTACAGTGTGCCCTCTCTGAATTCTTTAAAGACGGTAAAAAACACTCCACACCCTGTTAAATAGGTGCAAAACTTCCTCTTTACAAGGTTTTAATAAGGTCAGAAAGTTTTTAGTTTAAACTGCTTTAAAAAGTTGCAGTTATTACTTCATTTAGATGGTTTTGAAATATTGCAAATTGCCATATTTGTAACATTGTGAGAACTAAGGTTTTACGCTGTAAGTTATGTATTTCTGTGTTTAACTAAATGTTTAATTTTAACTTAAATTCGGGTTACCGTGGAAAACAATAAAATAACTAGTATGCATGGAATTCGTTCTTAAATTTTTTACTCAGTTAGTGGAAGAATTTTATAATAAACCTCATTCAAGTTCTCACGAATGACCAAACTAAAATTTAAATTTTTTTTTTTATAAACAACCCAATTTTGGCACCTAGTTTGTCGCCACTGCGTTGTTTTGCAGCTGTTTTATACTTTTTGAGAAGACTACATAGTATATGTACTTTACTATCGGATTTTAAATTTAATAAAAAAGGTTTGCGTGCCAAGGCGTTGGCACAAGGGTTTACATGACCCGAACCGGAACCGGGACTCGGGTTACCCAGGTAAAGAACCGGAACCGAAAACCGGTTGCAAAAGCATCAAAGAACCGAGATTTCATTTCTTCGAAAAGTGGTAAAAAACTTCAAATTATATTAAAAATTGAGTAACAACGTTTTGGCTTTGTAATCGTTAAAATATCTTTTTCAAATTTTAAATCGCAATTTTTGATTTTTGAAATTAATTGTGGCAGTTTATTAGGCACAAGTAATATTTTCCACTAAATTAATTAACAAAGTAATTAAAATCTGCTATGAAATGGCGAAAATCAATTAAATGATGTATTGAAAAATATAAAAGTTTAGAATGAGCTTCTTGTGAGTTCTACAGTGAGTGCTACAGTAAGAACCGGAACCGGACTCGTTTCCGGGTAATTTCAAAGAACCGGAATCGAAATTCCGTTCTTTCGGTTTTGTTCGTAAGTCGAACACAAATGGTTTTCTACTACGATATTTGTTTTTGGTGTAACTTATTTATAAATAAGTTTTCCATAAAAAATTTTACGAAACTATGTTCGTCAAATAAGAGTTCTAAAAACAGTCAACAGTTTCCTATAACAACACTGGATTCAAACGTCATTCCCTACGAAATGCTTTCTAGAATCCAATTTTTATGTAAACGAATTTTTCCGCAGTTTTAACAATAATGTTTTAAATCCGGCGTTATTTTAGTGTTTAATATTTAGTTTTTTAGCTCAAGACCCAGTGGTTCCTGAAACTGTTACCAGTGCGTTAGTTTGAAAAAAATATAAATGTAAAGTCGCGTCTAGGTCCGTAGGAAAGGAAAACACTATGCAGTCATAACATAAATGATTAGAATCAAACTGTCCCATTTAAATTATTTGTTCTGGCAATCTTCATTTAAAACCAATTATTATAACCTAACTTTGTTATTCGTATTTAAAAGCTGATGATTCTTTTTTAAAACGAATGAATCCCTTGGTTACGTGTCTTAATTAAAAGGAGTTTAACAGTGAGGTACACTTTGAAAAGTATCTGTCAATTCTAGCCGAATACATTTCGTTTTTATGCAAAATAGTTCCAGCAAGTGAACGTAATTTTTTAATTTAAAAGATCAGCACATATTGTGTATTTCAAACACATATTTGTGTAGCATTTTGAAGCTCTACTGAAGATTAAGATAACAGATGCATTGTACCTCCGTGGAAGGGCTGTTAAAATGCCTCTCCAGGTATAAAAATGGCTAATTTACACTTTTTCAAAAAGATACAGAATGCATTATTTGCATTTACGGCTAGTAACTTTACTTGTTTAAAAACTAATCAAACTTTCCGTCAATCCCAATCCCGTTTTTTAAGACTCAATGCCACAAAAGGCACAAACAGCCAAGGAAACAGTGAAACTGTGCTTTAAAAAATAAACAAAAAATAAATCGAAGCCCTCTGTCTACGAGTATTAAAACCGAAACGAATAACGTTGCTAGTCTATTACGGGCTCTGCATAAACTGCGTTTGCATTATCGCGGTATTATATAGCGGTATAAGGGCGTTTTTTTAAAATTAATTATAATATTGGTCAAATAGTCATTTTAAAAGAACATTTTATAACTGTCCTATTTAGATAGTTTCGCAAAGGTCCATTATTGCATGTTTCTTAAAAAAGGCACACAATAAGATATTTGCAACATTTTGTGAATTAGGTCAATACGTATTCGGCTACTGCTATAGTTATATGTTTGACTACTTTTGAAAAGTCAAAAAGGACGGTTTAACAACTTTTGGAAGGTGTAAAAATGAACTTATACTACTTTTAAGAAAGTGAATGTAGCATTCTGATTACTTAGAACTACTGAGATCTCTCCTTACTTAAATTATGTTTTTACTACAGAGAACTAATTAATCTACAATACTCATATTTTGGGGAGCTTCGACGCTAGTTTTACACTTGGCTCATACCACAATTAGTCTTTTTTTGTAAACTCTTTCTAAGAATGTATTGGTAGTAAACTCATTTTCTAAACGTTTTGGTAGAACATTACTTTTTCTTCAGAGAACGTCTTTTAGGGAAATTATTTCTTCAAAATTGTGCTTGCTTAAAAGCCAACTTCTCACGCCATACTTTTTAATTCACTGAATTTAAAAAATTAAAACGTTTTTGAATGCCCAGTTTTCATGTAATCACCTATTTTTGTCAAATGTATGTATTTATAAAAATGGGAAAATCTGGTAAGAATGAGACGATGTGAGGAACATTTCGGGATAATGCGACCAAAATAGGGTTCCGTAAGGGACTAGTTATTACGCGGGTCACTAATTGTACGCAGAGGCTCGAGATTCTGAATTGAATAGTAAGCAGCGTATTATTTGATAGATACCGGTAATTGAAAAGTAGTGAATTTGACATTAGAAATCGCAAAAAAGAAAATCAGAAGCGCAAAAAACTGAATTCTAGAACCTGGGCCTGAACTATCTTGAAGTTTGAGAATTTTGTAATTTATTTATTTTACAACCAATATATTACTTTCCTACAATCTATCCATTACTGAATTATATTCAAACCTATGAAAACATTAGGCGGCGTGCAGTCCTATGTTGACGAAACGATAGTATGCAGAATATGCAAATGTTCTTTTTGGAGCGCTTTGACAAATTTATATTTAGTTTTTTGTTTTCAAAAAATCCATTAATTCTATTTGTATCGTAGATTTTGAAAAGGTCTCAAATGCGCTATTACCTCGTTCTAAAAATATAGAAAATGCACCATTTGATTTCAAGAGAGAAACAAATTTCCTATTTACATGATTTTGAAATTGAGCAAAGTGTAATATAATTACATGGTCTCACAGAAGACAGTAAATACAATTAAAGTGGCTGCAACCAAACAAACGTTTTAAATAGACCAAATGGATGAAATAGATTATATTTTGGCACAATATAATCTACAATATCTAATACAATTTAAGAAGCAAGACTAAGTGCAGCGAAATTCAAAATTAGATTCCTTTCAAAAAATATTTAACTTTTAAATTCACCCTTACAGTTTTACACCTTTTCAAAACACTAGCTGTTCCCGAAATAAGCCCTTTTTGAATTTACTTAAAGTTAATACTTTTTATATGAACGCTAAAATACATAATACTTTTTCTTCAAAGAAAGTCTTTCGGGAAATTATTTCTACAAAGCCGTGGTTTCTGAAAATCGGATTTCTCACACAACACTTTTTAATCCCCTCAATTTTAAAAAATTAAATTTTAAGTAACTATTTTGCATTTAGTCACTTGTTTTATTTTGTTTTTTTTACATGCATTTCTAAAAATGGGGAATAAGGTACATGTGGTACGAGTGAGACGATCTGAGGAACAATTCGGGGTAATGTTTATAAAATAGAGCACCGTAGGTCTTGAATTATTATGTGAGTCGCTAATTGTAAGCGGAGGCTCAAAGTCATTGCCTGCAAGACTGCAGTTGTAAGTAAAACACAAGTTTTAATATCCTGCCCTATTTTAATGTTTGTAATATTTTATTTCCCCCTCACTTAGGTCCCTTACGAAGTAAAAGTAACATACAGTTAAGTTTGCAACACAGAATTACGCCAGAACTCATTCACTTGGTCGTGTCTCTAGAGTCTGACCTCGCTCACTCCTTCAACGTCCCTCCTAGGGACATGGCGATGGCTCACGGTCACTCACTAAGTCACTGTCCTCCTGGCCCCTACCCCTGACTTAAGGTAGCACTGTGTATAGACTTCTTCTCTAACGAAGAGGAGCGTACGCTCGTTACAGGTTCTTGGAATCCCTGGTCTCTGGGTATTTCCGAGGGTCTAGTGGTCTCCTTCCGCTTCCGGGTTGAGTACCGACCGAAGGCCCTCTCTTCCCTCGTCTGGAGAACCCCTTTACCCTCCTTCCTCGCCTCTGACTCCGAGGACCCGGCCTCCCAATGTCGCCAACCGTGTCTTCCTCCTGCCTGACCCAGTTGCGACGTCGTCGACCCGATGCTCCTGCCTGGAACCGCTGGTAGTTGGTTTCCCTCGATGATTACTTCAGCTTCTTCGGTAGGTCCGACCTTCTCTGACCCCGGACCCCGACGTTGCACTCCGGGAACCCTGTATCCACCCTATTCACTATTGTGTCTCCCTCCAGATCTTATGGAGGTGCCTAGTACTGATGGTATAACCCTCACCCTATGATCTCATGTGCCAAGTGGATGCAATAAAAGTCCCAGTCGATATCTCTCCAGTTCACATTGTAAATTTTTGCCATTTTAACGGCCATTTGGCATTTTTCCCCCAAAAATCGAAACACGCTCAAAATTTTTTATTTATTTCTTTTATTAATCTTTATTCGACTAAAACACATACTGCGAATTGTTTTGAAAATTAGTTCACCTGTTTCCCGCCAATAAATTTTTGAACGAAATATTTTAACATAGAGTAAACGGGAAAAGTTGTGTTTTTATATTTGTTTGCAGGATGCCATTTTTTATCCGAATTTCATAAAAATTTAGTATAA
>JAQFZC010005149.1:0-14697 GCA_034695205.1 Dicyrtoma fusca | reverse complement strand
AAAAAGTGTTATTTACTAGTTTTGACCTTTTTGAAAAAGTGTTATTTACTAGTTTTGAACTTTTTGAAAAAGTGTTAATTTCTAGTTTTGACCGTTTTGAAAAAGTGTTATTTTCTAGTTTTGATCGTTTTGAAAAAGTGTTACTTACTAGTTTTGACCATTTTCAAAAAAAGTTACTTACTAGTTTTGACCGTTTTGAAAAAGTGTTATTTACTAGTTTTGTAACATAATGATATTTTCCATTATAAGG
The DNA here is from genome assembly GCA_034695205.1 of Dicyrtoma fusca. NCBI lineage: Eukaryota > Metazoa > Arthropoda > Collembola > Symphypleona > Dicyrtomidae > Dicyrtoma > Dicyrtoma fusca. The sequence goes on along the minus strand of JAQFZC010005149.1, from coordinate 14,447 downwards.
ACTTGGGACGTATTGCAATTAAGCTGAGACTGGACTTGGGACAAATTGCATTTACACAGACGATATACAGAATGTGTCCTACAAGATTTTTTTTTACTGTTCAAGTGAGCTTACACAGTGATATGTTAATGAAAACAATTTTTGTTTATTTATTGTTATCAATGAGCTTGTCAGCAAGGAGTACACCAACTGATTATTATGTCAGAATTAACATGAGACAAATCTTTCGAGTTTCGAGTAGAGAGCTATGTGCATCGAGTAGCCATGGATTTATCTTTGAATGGAGATGAAATAATTTATATTTGAGAATCAGTAGTATGTGAAATAATAGTCGATTTGAGATTCGACTAATCATGAGCACGTTTCAACAGTCACAGGCACAATCACAAGTTATGGGTGGAAAATGTTTGTGTGTGTTTTTTTTTATTCCTTTTTTATAATCCACGTACGAATGCTAAAAATACTGATGACACATTTTTATTAATCCTGATTACAAGTGTGTGTGTATTTGCACTGTTGTTGGGACTGCGCTGATAGTACGTGTTCGTCTGTCTGTCTGCATGCTTGTCTTATCGCCCTGTAGTGGAAGCTCCTGCTTTTGCATAATAATTCAGACATTTATGCAAAAAAAAATGAGAGGAATTCACTAAATTGATTTAATGCCAGGGTTCAAATGTATTGACACAATTTCCCAACCAATCCAATAACAAATAAATGCGGATTAACAAAAGTCCTTCACAAATCATCAGACGATTTCTCATGGATAATCACAGCTCAATTTGTAACCTAAATACACTTTGGATTGTATTAATAGGGTAACCTATTCGGAACTGGGAAACTACTTTACAAAATTGATATTTTGTAGAAATTAGCTTTTTCAAAAGGGGGGTCACAAGGAGAGAAATAACAGTTTCAAAAGCACTCAAAACCAGTAATTTTCAGTAAGTCTTTAAAAAAGGTTCAAAATAATCATAAATTATCTCTTTCAAAAAGGTGTCAAAATAGTAAATGAACGCTTTCAAAAAGGTCAAAACAAGAAATAAGCTTTTTTAAAATGGTCAAAACAAGAAATTAGCTTTTTCAAAAAGGTCAAAACAAGAAATTAGCTTTTTCAAAAAGGTCAAAACAAGAAATTAGCTTTTTCAAAAAGGTCAAAACAATAAATTAGCTTTTTCAAAAAGGTCAAAACAAGAAATTAGCTTTTTTAAAATAGTTAAAACAAGAAATAAGCTTTTTTAAAATGGTCAAAACAAGAAATTAGCTTTTTCAAAAAGGTCAAAACAAGAAATTAGCTTTTTTAAAATGGTCAAAACAATAAATTAGCTTTTTCAAAAAGGTCAAAACTAGAAAATAACACTTTTTAAAGACGTTCAAAAGTAGTAATTAACACTTTCAAAAATGTCCAAACAAGAAATAACAGTTTCAAAAAGATGTAAAACCAGATGCAGTACTCTTCTAAAAAGGCTAACACAGACAAATAGCTGCTTAATTCACAATTTTGTGATTCGGTTCTACTGCATCAAAATTTTGATGAAGAAAAATACATTTACCCACAAACAGCCACAATAAACAATAAATGTACTGAAATGCTGAATGCCCAATACTTCTTTGTTGATTGTTGGGCTTATCTTAATTGTTAATTGCTAGAAGATGCGCCAGGTAATAAGTTAAGACGTGAGTGTCAAAAGACCGGACAGGACAGGACAGGCCAGTGCTGCCTATAGAGATACATACAATCACAAATTGTAATTTCTAGAGCAGTTTATTCTGTACGGCCATTTATTTGTATCTTGTTAAAGTGTAGGAGGCTAGACAGCCTGGTACCCACAAATCGTCACTGCCATCATCCTCGACAGACAACAATACCAATACCAATACCACTATCAACTCAACTGTATCAACCAAACCCAAACAGACTCAAGATAAGTCCCTCTATGTGCCCAGAGTAAATAGTGATAATCTCACAAGTGCATCTTTCAAGTGAAAAAGGATTCTTCGAGGTCCAGGGAAAAAAATTGAAAAAAATAAAAAAAATAAATGTAAAAAATAAGAAGCTGACGAGATTGAGATTGGGTTTGAGTTTAAGTTTCGGTCCAATAGAGATACAGATGATTCACCAAAGAGACAGAGAGAGAGAGGGACAGATTCGTAGTGACATGGTAAAGTTGTTTCCATAGAAACCTATTTTTCGGGGCATATCATTGATGATTGACAAAGTGACTAGGACTTTTGGACGTGGCCATTAAAAAAGGTGTTGGGGAAGATAGGAATGGGTAATAAATCTTGATGGTTCAGTTGAGAAGGTCTCGCCGAGTACACAGTACACATAAATCTATAAATCTGGGATATACCTACCTAGGTAGCTATATCTATATAGCTATAGAGTATATAGGGACGATTACAGACAGACAGAGGGTATAGGCTATACAGTATTTATACGTTATCCTATACTCACTATCTTGTAGAATTTTGAACAAAAACAGATGATACATCCTACTACGTACTACAGTGTAAGTGGGAGCATCATCCAATTCTACAGAGCGTCCCTAAAATATATGGGATTTGGATTTGGATTTGGATTAGGTGTTGGATGTGGATGTTTGTATAATTATATGACACAATTTATTACGGAGGCCTTGCAAATGTGACGTAGTACAAAAGTACCTAACTACATACATGTTGGGGGGGGGGCATTGATCCATTTTTAGAAAGGTAAAATACCTAGGCCAATTTACATGCTTATAACGAGTAACGAGTCAAAACCTGACCGTAGCATTTTGAAAAGGTGTAAAATACTATACTGAACTTTTTCAAAAAAGAGCCAAAATCTCATTAAAACGTTTCTAAAAGATGCTCCTTAAGAAAGGAGAATCAAAAAAGGCAAAACGTTATACTTTATAATACCGTTTGCCGTTTGCTTCAAAAAGGTGCAAAGTATGATATTTACATTTTTTGAAAAGAGTGTCAAAACGTCAAATTAACGTTTCAAAAATGTGCAAAACATGATAGCAACCTTTTTTTCAAAGAAGGCAAAATGTGATTTTAGCTTTTTGAAAACAGGTAAAACATACTATAACACTTTTTGAAAAAAGGCAAAACGTCAAATGAATGAAATGAACGTTTCAAAAATGTCCAAAACATGCTACTAAGCTTTTTCGAAGAAGGCAGAATGTGATTTTAGCACTTTGAAAAGATGTAAAACATACCATTACACTTTTTCAAAAAGGGCAAAATGTGCTATTACCATTTCTAAAAGGTGTAAAAGCTCATATTACAGTTTTTGAAACAGGGTAAAATGGGATACTGCAGTACTACACCGTTTCAAAAAGCACCATTTGAACAGTATGTATGTAAATAGTCATTTTTGCAAGGCCCCCGCCTACTATAGCTGATTCTTACTATTAGGTACTACTATATAGTGTTTTTATACACTATATAGTGCGTCTATATATCTATAGCACAGCCATACAACTTACTAGCTGTAGCTAGGTTTTTTCTTTCCTGGCAGCCCCGACGCTAAATCGTCTACTACTGCACTACCAGCAATTCCTTGGATGTAAATTTTCCCTTGTTATCTCCCAGATATTTTATAGGAATATAATGTGTTGGTCTTGAGGAGATAAATGTGTACTTGATGCATTTGCTTCTCTGTAATTGTGATGATATAGTAATTGTAAATTCTACCGCACTTCTACCACTACTACTACTACTACTACTACTACTACTACTATCCGTAATCGGTACACAGTCTGTCTGGGCTCGTCTCCTTACTCTCAAAACTTGAGCTAATCATCCCAAGACAAATATACCCAAGTGCCTATCAGTTGTCAGTTTTTGAGTACAAACTCTATAGCCCTGTATCTATGTCCATGTATCTATACAAGCATAGGCAAATAACTCCCTCGACCATGTACCGATGGACAGGCAATAGATCAAATAAAAACTTTGAGGCAATTGACAAGACATATCAGTAGACACACTCTACAATGCATTTTAACAATCGCAAATGGCAACTCAGAACTCCGGTTAATCTCACTCACTGACTGACTGTATGTGTGTGTGTGTTTTTTTTCCCAATTTTTTTTCCTCACTTTTATAATGAGACACAAAGAGTCAATAAGACTTGTTTTACTGTACACACATTCTTGGGCTGACTCTCTGTCTACCTCCTCACTCGACGTTTACATACTTGATTGTTTTTGTTTGCTTGCTGCACCAACAGCAGCAGCAGCAACAGCATTGTGGTAGTACAGAAGAGAAGTGGTTGTAATCCATGTTAAAGTTTGTCTAGTGCTTGTTCATATACTTATACACTTTTTAACCACACAATCATCTTCTCTCTAAATTCTTCAACTTGCTATTATTTAATTTGCATACCTCTTCCAAACACAAGTCCTCAATTTCCGAGGTAAATGCTAACATTTAGCTGGCAATTTGAGGCAACTTTTAATGCAAAAATTATGTTCAATATCAATTTCGAGTCAAAAATCAGTAAGTGGCCATCTCATGCCGGGTCTCTACCACTTTGGCACTTTGGAATTGGAATTTTTGCCATAGGTTCTTAGCTTAAGCAAAGGAAAGAAAATACCTAATAACTACTTTTCTTGCTGGCGGTGTGGGTCATAAAAATTCAAAGGAATTTAGGAATTTTTTATACAAAGTAGGAAAAAATAGATATTTAATATTCAAATCAGAAATAATAGTAATTTGTACGTATTTTTAACCCTGAACTTAGGTATGTATGCACTTAACAGTGTACAAAACTGCTGAACACAGTTATGGATCTCCTAATCATTCAATTCACATTATTTATTGTGGTTTGGTTCGTGGTTTGGTCATTTCAATTGTTGTTACTTGTTACAAGTTTGTTGGGCATAGTTGAAGATGAAGATGACGAAAGGGGACAGTGATTATTGCCGTGGAAGCATATAACCTTTTCGAAACGGTAATATATCCAGTTTTACAACTCTTTGAAAATGTTAGTTTCTTGTTTCGACCATTTTTAAAAGTGTACATTACTAGTTTTGACCTTTTTGAAAACGCTAATTCCTTATTTTCTTATTTTGACCTTTTTAAAAAGTGTTAATTACTCGTTTTGACCTTTTTAAAAACGCTAAATCCTTATTTTCTTATTTTGACCTTTTTAAAAAGTGTAATTTACTTAGTTTTGACCTTTTCGAAAATGCCTATTTCTTGTATTGACCTTTTTTTAAAAGTGTTACTTACTAGTTTTGACCTTTTTGAATACATTATTGTAGAATCAACACTTTTATAAAGCATTCTGTCCATATTTGATGGCTTCGCAGTTCCTAATAGGTTAAAGTGAGAGCCAGAGTGACGAGAAGATAAGAAAGGACAGGAGAGGGACACAGAGATGAGACCCAGTCCAAGAAGTAGACGTAGAAAAGGACTTGGAATCTTGACGAATAAAAACAGGTGGAGTGGCAAAGGATACACTATATAGGTATATATATACTGATACAGGCTATGGCTGGACCCAAGACAGACGAAGGGAGAAGATACGTCCAAGATCCAAGCAAAACCGGTCATGTAGGGAATGATAGAAGATTACATTTTAAATTTGAGAGAGAAGAGACCATGTCTCTTCGTCTTCGTCTTTTGGACTCTCTTGTAACATTTCTCGAGCCTCTCTTCATTTATTTTGTACAGTGCGGTGGTGAGGTTCATCATCATCTTGTACAGAGATACGAGTTTAAATGGGCAGTGTAGCTATAGCTATAGTAGTATAGCCACTATTACACTATACTATTAATATAACCCACTTGAATGGCCCTGTGCATACATTATCGAGACATTCCAAGCGACAGAAACATCGCTTTGCGAGATCGTCTACATAACTAAATGTTGACTACAAAAGTCACTAATCGGAAGAAATGTCTCCTTTAATCTCTGTTATACTTGCCCATGTTAAGCACAAGGAGGCTTCCAATGAATTTTATAACACTTTGGTAGGTACGACTGCTTAAGTAAGCTCAAATACATACGCAACGACTAGTAATACTTCCATGTATTCTGTACACCATTTGAATCTAAAGCATAACGCTCGACCAAGATCAACATTCTCCTTCAAATTTAACCTTTTCGAAACGGTAATATATAATAACCAGTTTTACATCTCTTTGAAAACAACAATTTCTGATTTTGACCTTTTTTAAAAGTGCGAGTTACTAGTTTTGACCTTTTTGAAAACGCTAATTCCTTATTTTTGTATTTTGACCTTTTTTAAAAGTGTTAATTACTAGTTTGGAGCATTTTGAAAACTCTAGTTTCTTCTTTTGAACTTTTTGAAAAGTGTTAATTACTAGTTTGGACCTTTTTGAAAACGCTAGTTTCTTGTTTTGACCTTCTTTAAAAATGTTAATTACTACTTTTGGCCGTTTTGAAAACGTGTATTGTATAATAAACACTTTTACAAAGCATTCTTTCCACGGTTAATGGCTCCGCAGTTCCGAATAGGTTAAATCCCAATAGTCAATACCTTATAGCACTGCAGTGCTTATACAGAAATATTTTAAAGTAAAAGAGAAAAAGGATTGAATAGGAAGCAAGTTATCCAAGGTAAAGGGCACAAAGGGATTCCAAAGGCTTTACGTAGAATCGCCTCCCTACACAAATACCTGGCCTCATTTAAAACGGACCAGAAAAATATATTTTGCTTTCATCCCTTTGACTGTGACTTCCATCATTAAACTTTTGAATGACTGGAATGGTCTTTGGCTCAGTTTTCGGTTTCTTTACAGAAGACACGACCAACACCAGGGACCAGCTTTCATCAGTCAAAATAGGAATTCAAATCTGGAATTTGAGTCCAAGTGTCGGTACAAGGGAAGCAGCAGCACACACACTCACTCAATACAAAGAATTTTGATGTCGAATGTTCGCTTTGCTAATAAAATGATCGTTTGATCGAGGAAAGTACGCCAGTGCATTGTACATGTGGCCAATGATGATGAGATTCACTCTCCGGAGGATCCTGTTCAAGATGAGAAAATGTGCTGCTAGGATGACGATTAGTGAGTCCTTTGCACACACACACACACACACAGACACACATGTATTAATTCTCAGTGCAAGTAGATAATAAAGGTAGACATTAAATGACTGGACTCTGGCCTATCTCAAAGCCACCGAAGTCCACTCAAGGCATCTCTACATGTGTTTACTACATGGTCGAAAAATTTTATAGTGTTACTTCTTTTCCTCCAACAAAACGACACGACACAACTAACACAAGATCAAACTCCAGCCAGCTAGGGACGTACGTAGCTCATCTTTCCTTATCCTAATCGCTGTAATCGTAACCTCAAGATTTTTCCTTCCTAGCTGGGGATGGTTGGTACTCGTGTTACATACATTACAGAGCCTCTACAGTTCTACAGTACTTGTCCCGTTTATGTTGGGGTATACCTATAGGTATAGGCTATAGTCTCAGAAATGTCCATTGGAGCTTTTCAAATATGACTTTAACATTTTCGAAACGGTAAAACTAATAATAGTTTGGAATGTTTTTGAAAACGGTCATTTCTAGCTTTTTGACCTTTTGAAAGTGTTATTTACTCGTTTGCCCGTTTTGAAAAAGTGTTATTTACTAGTTTTGACTGTTTTTGAAAAAGTGTTATTTACTAGTTTGACCGTTTTGAAAAAGTGTTGTTTACTAGAATTGACAGTTTTGAAAAAGTGTTATTTACTAGAATTCACAGTTTTTAAAAGGTGTTATTTACTAGTTTTGACCGTTTTCGAAAAGTGTTACCGTATATGACCTTTTAGTATCCGGGGCTCAAATTGTATCCGGGGCTCAAATAGTGTCCGGGTCTAGAGTCTAGACTTTTTAATAGTCTCCGGGGCTCAAATAGTATCCGGGTCTATAATCATTAAGTGCGCTCCCAAAGGGCAGAAAATTTCAGATTTTGTAATAAACTCCGGGGCTCAAATACTATCCGGTGCTCAAATACTGTCCGGTCAATCTGGCGTGTTTTTTTAATAGTATCCGGGGATACTAATAGGTCATATACGGTATTTCCTAGTTTTGACCGTTTTGAAAAAGAATTTATAGAATTACCAACTTTTGTATCGCATTCTTGCCATAGTTTCCCAGTTCCGAATACGTTAAAAAAGTCCAAAATTAATACAATGTTTTAAGCTTAATAATTTAAACGTTTTCACAGAGTTTTAAAAATGGCAGTAAATAGCCAGCCTTTTGAAAAATGCAAAAATAGATCTCTTTTAGAAAGAGTGTATAAAACGGTGCATTTGAACTTTTAAAAATTGTCTTTTCTACACAGTCTAGTCCCTTCTATAGTATATGCAGGCCCCTTAGATACATTATACTGCATTACAGATGAAGCTGACTGATTTTGAATTTGAATCTGATCCTGTGGCTATTGTCGCTGACGTTCTGTTGTTATTTTTTTTGATCATCTTCTTCCCCACTCTCGCTTCGTCTTGTATGTCTGTGAGTCTGTGTGCCGTTGAAAAAAGAATAAATTTTCTGTGGAGCTGATCATCATCATCTCTAGATACAGATAATGGAGATAGAGAGAGAGAAGGAGAGAGAGATGAAGTTTGTGGTGATATCTGCATCTATATCGGCATCGGAATCAGTGAGTTGCAGTTGGAGTGTGGTAGAAAATATCTGTATGACTAAGCATGCAGTTCATCATAGACTCTTATAGCGTATAGCTTATAGGTATAGACACATATAGGTATAGACAGAGACTTTTGTTTTGGTCTGAGCTCTATAATGTAATATTGTTGGAAAAACACGTGCATCTCATTCGAAGATTACGCCCTCCTGACACTCCTCAAAAAGTCATCATTATGTACACCTTACAATTATGTTGTTAAAATTCCAACCTTGTGCTATATGTTTCCCTCCGAAGCTCGCACTCGCATTGGCTCTCAAGTGAGGCTTACAAAGAATGAGAGAGAGAGAGAGAAGGAGCAAACAGGTGTAGCCGTAGCCCTCTGCTCAGATCAGAGAAACGAGCTATAGGTATAGCTATAGAGGTGGGATATAGGTATAGCACACGTCATTTCATACGGGAAGAAATTTGCATATAAAATATGTACATAATATCCAGACTTTTACAAATGTGTACATGGCTCATATTATCCTCACGGAGGTATTAAACTACCTGCGTACACGTTACATGGACTGATATGAGTATTTATTACTCCAACATTTTATCGCTACATTATTGTACTTGTACACTATAAGCCATTACACCAGTACTAAAGTTTAGATGGAACTCTAGCCACCACCAGAGCATATAGCATCTCTGTTACTTAGCATCTCGTAGGGGTCTATTGAGGGTATATCATGGGTCAAGAAGCATTGTGGCGAACTTTTGAACAAGTCCAGTGTCCGCTTAAAAGCATTGTAAAGTAGGGAAATTGATTGTGTCAACATAACAGTCAGCTAGTGTCTTTTTGAAAAGTGTAAATACGAGTTTTTGAAACTTTTGGAAACAATATAAACAACTATTTTGTAATAAATAAATGTAACTATTTTGAAAAAGTGTAAATGGTAGTTTTGCTAATTTTTGAAACAGTTTTATTGGCAATTTTACTACTTTGGAAAAATGTAAATTACCATTTGTACTAGGAAGGTACTTTTAAAAAGAGTAAATGGATGTTTTTTACTTTTTTGAAAAAGTGTAAATGGTAGTTTTGCTACTTTTGAAGAAGTATTGTTACCAATTTTACTCTTTTAAAAAAATGTAAACGGTAGTTTTGCTATTTTTCTAAAAGTGCCATTACCAGTTTTACTCTTTCGGAAAAGTGTAAATGGTAGTTTTGCTATTTTTGAAAAAGTTTTATTACTAGTATTACTATTTGTGAAAAGTGTAAATGCTAGTTTTGCTACTTTTGAAACAGTTATATTAGCAATTTTGCTATTTCGGAAAAGTGTAATTTACATACTATTACTAGGACAGTACTTTTAAAAAACGTAAATGGATGTGTTTTACTCCTTTTAAAAGTGTCAATACGGGATTTTAGCCTTTTTGAAAAAGAACAACTACCAAATTTAAATAACTTTTGTAAACACACATACACAGCTCATTGTTAAGACTTGCTAGGCTCGTCACAATTCTGTAACCCCACAATACATCTCCACCCACGATACAAATTAGAGATGTGAATTCAAATTTTATATTTCATCTCCCATACTCTCCACACTCCGTAGTATGCTCTCTGCTCGTTCGTATAGTGGGCATCCATTGGAATTTTTTTTTCCTTCTTCCCTTTTGATATCAATCCCGAGCCGGCCATGAAAATTATTTAATGGGAACCACCATGGTACGAGAATGGGCACTCCAGATACACAAGATGATTCCCACATGAAGGACCAACGTGTCATTATCTCACTCACCTCTTCCTTCCTACATCGAATCATACTCAAATACTGCCCTCTCCTCTACCCCACCACTTATAGTCCGCACACTCTGGCCACTGCCCACCATTTATAGTTTTTCATTTTTTTTTTACACAAGATGTACTTTACCATCTTCATCTTCATCATCATCATCTACATAGCACTCCAGTCCATCTCACTAGTCAGTCCGCCAACAACTATCAGTACCAACAACAACGAAACTACAACTGTTTTCTTGTTTCTTTTTCCTTTACGTTTTGCAAATGCCCCTACCCAAGTAATAGTAGTGATAATAATAATAATAATAATAATAATAAAGGGCCGAGCAGCTAATGCAGACAGAAACGCATTTGAATTTGACGAGAGTTTTTGAATGTCTGTAGGCGCAAAAGCAAAAGGTTAGCCGTAGAAATTAAAATTAATACAAAAGATTGAATAATATAGTGAGTGCTCAGTCAGCTTGTAGGATGGAAGATGCGATGCAAAATCATCCATTAAATCTCTGCCATAAACTCTGGTCTACCATCTACCATCTTCTGTGGTGGTGCGCTATTCTATAATTTCATACAACTATACTGCCTCCAGATGATTGTATTAAACATTGGCTGTAGCTACAATGAATATGAATGCTATGAGCTATGTAAAAAAACGCAGAAACAGAAACAGAAACAGCTCCCTAGGTGACTGACTCTTCCAGACCCTATTAGGGCACTGATAATGGCTCATCTAATACAAATTAAATTCATACTACGGACGGATAGTCAATGTACGTAGTAGGATGATGGTAAGTAAAACAAACAAGTTCTATTGGGCACTCAGCATTCAACGTTCTCAGCATTAACCAAAATTATTAACTCATTCAAAGTTTGAGCTTTGTAATTACCTATTAAATCTCTTTCTAAAACCTATTTGGAACTGGAAATGATGGAAAAAACGCTTTACAAAATTGTGTTTTCTACAAATCGACTTTTTTTAAAGGGCAAAAACGGGAAATTAACGTTTTTAGAAGCATTCCAAAGTAGTAACTAACACTTTTAAAAATGTAAAACAGGAAATGAGCATTTTTGAAACGGTTAAAACTAGAAATTAATGCTTTCAGAACCGTCAATACTAGAAATTAATACTTTCAGAAAGGTCAAAACTAGAAATTAATGCTTTCAGAACGGTCAAAACTAGAAATTAATGCTTTCAGAAATGTCAAAACTAGAAATTAAAGCTTTCAGAACGGTCAAAACTAGAAATTACTTTCAGAACAGTCAAAATTAGAAATTAACACTTTCAGAACGGTAAAAACTAGAAATTAACACTTTCAAAAAGGTCAAAACTAGAAATTATTGCTTTCAGAACGGTCAAAACTAGAAATCACCCCTTTCAAAAAAGATATAAAACTAGAAATTAACACTTTCAAAAAGGTCAAAACTAGAAATTATTGCTTTCAGAACGGTTGAAACTAGAAATTAACACTTTCAAAAAGATCAAAACTAGAAATTAACACTTTCAAAAAGGTTAAAACCAGAAATCACCCCTTTCAAAAAGGAGTAAAACTAGAAATGACTGTTTTCGGAAAAGCCAAAACTACAAAAACTACCAATCACACTATCAAAAATATGCAAAACTGAGTATGTATAGGTACTACCCTTTAGAAATGGGGAATCTCTTAAAATAAATATTTCAAAAACGTTCACTTACCAAAGAGTCTACTTCAGGGTCAGCTATATAGTAGGGTTTCTCTTGACGTATCTGTAAAAACCAAAACAAATATTTATTAAGTATTAATTCATTAGAAAATTGAAAGCATTGATTTAATTTGGGAAATTCCATTTGGATACATGTACATAAATCCACAACGTTGTGCTCACAACTACAAGGAGGAGAAGGCTCATTGATACATACACTAAATACCTAACTGTAAAGATGGCATACGTAGATGGAACATACAAGACTTGGGAGCATCTGTTTACAGGGGTAAAAAAATCACTGACATGGATATATTTCTTGTGGAAGAACTCAATCGAGATCAAGAAGACGTCGTACTGTGAATTGTGAATCTGTGAAGGCACTGAATAAATGTAATGTTATTCTTTTATCCCTTCATTCGTGTGCAGACCATCATAATCCGTCTTATAGCCATCCAGCTCGATCAACTCAATAAAATTGTCCGTAGACAGGGAAGGTGGTACAAGGTGTATAAGTACCTATGTATGTATCTACACAAGTTATTTGGATTTTCATTTTTATTCACGTCAGCTAATCGTAGGCTTAATGGTGCGAAGAATGTGTGCTCTAAGTCATGAAGGTGTTTGGTGTTTCAAAGGCTATATAGCATAGCTATAGGTATAGGAATCCCTATAGCCCTCTGCTATGGAAATCGGACTTGGGAATCGGAATTAGAAGAAGAAGACGAAGGAAGGCAGTAGTGGCTCTGGCACTGGCACTGGTAGTAAAAGTAATAGAGATAATGGAGTGGACGCTTGTCCAGGGAAAAGCTTTTCATTGTCCATTTTCTATTCTTGATCACCACGTGTTGTCTTTTGAGTCGTGGCAGAAATGAGCAGAGAAGCATTCACTGTGTACAGACGATACATATTTGTGCTCAGTATGCATGTTAACCTATTCGGAACGGCGGAGCCATCAATAATGGAAAGAATGCTTTGTAAAAGTGTTTATTGGACAATAAACTTTTTCAAAACGGTTAAAACTAGTAATTAACACTTTTCAAAAAGGTGATAGCAAGAAACTAGCGTTTTTAAAAAGGTCAAAACTAGTAAGTCGGACTTCTAAAAAAGGTCAAAACATGAAACTAGCGTTTTCAAAAAGGTCAACACTAGTAAGTCGGACTTTTAAAAAAGGTCAAAACATGAAACTAGCGTTTTCAAATAGGTCAAAACTAGTAACTAGCACTTTTAAAAAAGGTTAAAACAAGAAACTAGCTTTTGCAAAAAGGTCTACTAGTAATGAACACTTTAAAAAAGGACGAAAAACAAGAAACGAGTGTTTTCAAAAAGGTCAAAACTAGTAACTGGCACTTTTAAAAAGGTCAAAACAAGAAACTAGCGTTTTCAAAAAGATCCAAACTAGTAACTGGCACTTTTAAAAAAGGTCAAAACAAGAAACTAGCATTATCAAAGAGATGTAAAACTGGGTCTATTACCGTTTCTGAAAGGTTAAAAATATGTGTAGAACAATTTTTATAAGATTGTGTGTAGGAATGTGGGGTATAGACGCGTCATAGTTTCTTAATCCCCAAGTTAGAAGTTACTATTAGTAGTAAGTTTTCTTCCCTTCTTGAGTCCATCGCTCATTATACAGATATCTGTAAGCATAATTTCAATGTAGATCTATTGCTCCGTTGCGTTGCGTTGTTGTGCTTGTTCCATCATTGCATTGGATGGATGATTGCATTGCACTGACTGACTGACTGACTGGGCTGCATTGGGCTCTGTTGCTGTTGTGTATGACCGATGGAAATAATAATGGATCGATACAAGGCTAGGTAGAAATATGTATGTATGTATTTACGTATGTATGTACATTGTGGTAGCTTTGCTTGGGACGGTGGACGATGGACGGAGACGGCTCTATGTGGCATGCTGAGGTTTGAAAAAATTGATAGCGTGAGTCCTGGAGACAAACTGCGGCTCGTTAGAAAAAAAACTGGAATGATTTGAAGGCCGACAGCGTAGAATCTCCTTCTATCTCTCTTTCTCTCTCTCTCTCTCTCTCTTTCAAAAGATCTGCTGACTCTGACTCAAAACCCAAGCCCAAGACTGTCCTCTCCCGTTGTATAGGTATTTATGTATATAGGGTTTGTATTTGTATCCTTATTCCTTACAGATTACATACAGGCAGACCCACACACAGCGAAGAAGGGGATTTTTTAAAATCAAGTCCAGTCATGAGATGAGATACCTAGAGAAAGAGAGAGGGGCTTTGCACATATGATGTGTGGTAATTTTAAGGAATTACCTATGGAAATTTTAAAAGGTTCAAAAAGTGATATTTACACTTTTCAAAAAGAGCAAATTAGAGGATTAACCTTTCTATAAGGTAA
>JAQFZC010005148.1:0-14698 GCA_034695205.1 Dicyrtoma fusca | reverse complement strand
CCGAAATTGAACAAACCTGGTTTCGAAGCTTCGGGTACCGAACTTCACATTGAGTATATGTCAGATTTCGATTGACAATTGACACTGGGTGAAAAAGGGGGCGACCACATTAATCAGCCGATCACAATTGCAAGCCTTCACCCTACCCAAGAAAAGCACAAACTTGTCTAACTTGTCTAAATAATAGTGATTATAATTTAGGATATGTTAATCAATTTAAATTTTGAAACCTCTTACAGACTAAAATCTTTTCAACAAGTGCTTAACACACTTTTACTTAACCCAAACAATCCCACTCGGCCAAACATTTGATGAGGAAAGCTCAAAAAGCCTACGCTGCTTGTTTAAACGCGCGGTAGTTATAAGAAATTCAGATTTTTCAGAACAATGTCGGTTGAAAGGGGCCACTTACAATCATACTTACTTTTTCATTACTTTAATTAGAGCAGGTGTCGTCGTTTCGTTGATTTCCTGTATCTCTCATACCGACAATATACAATGTTATACTTACTCTTATTTCTACTACGCATAGTATTTGGTGTTAGCCAGTCACCATGTCTTACCAAGAGTTTACAACCACATTGTAATAATAATTTCGTAAATCTAACTTCGATTTATCATCAGCAAGCATCAGAAGATCGACTTCGTCTTTACCCCCGATGCTTACTGGTTTAGAGCTCCGGGTTTTAAAAAAAAGATCGATATCACTGACGTAAAGGGAAAACAAAAGAGGGCTGAGGATTTCGCCCTGTAGAACACCTTGGGTCACGTCAAAGAAATTAGACTCGCCCTCTGATGTTTTTATTCTCATTCTGCCAGTATCATATAGAGCTTTGATAGTTTGAATGATTTTGTCGCTGACACCAACACCGTGAAGTTTTTCCCAAAGTTTTCCGTGCGGGATACTATCAAATGCGCGTTTAAAGTCTACAAATAGAACAAATAAAGGGTGATTTCTTGAGAGCTTAGAGTGAATTATACTCGTAAGGTTAAAAATTTGATCCAAACAACCCCTTCCTTTCCTAAACCCGGCTTGGGACTTGTGTAATTTATTGTTCTTTTCACACCAGGAGTAAAGACGGTTAAAGAGTAACGAAGTAAACCATTTTGTTAGAGTGTTAATAAGCGCAATTCCCCTGTAGTTACTGGGGTTCAACCGGTCTCCCTTTTTAAATAGCATAATTACATCAATTTCTGACGATTGGGGTGGAGTAGTTTGGGTTTCAAAAACAAAATTAAAGAAGTGCAAAATATCAACTAGCGTGTCGTCCGGAAGGGACTTTAGAAATTCGTTAGAAACTGAGTCTGGACCTGGAGACTTATTGCACTTAAGAGATTTCAAACTTTGCATGATTTCTTCCATCAAAAAAGGAGCGTCTAGAAAATCTACTTTATTACTAGTGTGGCTGTAGGTACACAAAACTCGAGGGGGCATCACTGTGGAATAGAAAGAATTCCATACATTTAGGGAAAGGCTCACTTGCCCACACGACCGTGGTCTGTATTTCCTTACACAGTTCCAAAATAGGGACGTACACTTAACTTCTGAAAGGGTTGTTTGGATTTTAGAAAGGTAAACATATTTTTTGTTAGAAATAAAATTTAAATAAAGCTTTTTTGCGGCATGGTATTGACTCCAATGCCTTCTTTGCTGTTCATTCATTACGAGCAGTGCGCAGTAGGCGCTTTAAACATTTACGTTTTGTGTAGCACTCGCCATCAAACTAGGGATTTGCCTTCACAGTGTTGGCTATTTGAATATAGACCATTCCACTAGCATGAGCTGCAGAACTAATACTTTTTAAGAGATTATTTTGAAAACTGATAACATCAGAATCGAAATGAGGGGGTGGGAAGTTTTTCATGTGCTCGCATAAAACGTTTCCTGCATTTGGAGTCCATCGAATGATTTCTCTGGTGATCCCAACGAGGCTCGCATTTCGCATTTTGATAGATAAAACACATGGGAGATGGTCTGAGTCTGGAATATTAAGCAATTTTAGATCGTTAATAAAGTTTAAGCTTTCAAAATTCACCCAAAAGTGGTCAATAACACTTACCCCTCGAGGGGAGATATATGTATACTGTGCAGGAGAATCAGATACAGATCTACCGTTAATAAGAAAGAACGAGTTAAGCTCCATCATTGCAACTAGTTCTTTCCCTCTTTTGTTAATTGTTGTATCCAAACTAAGGCGATCAGCTGCTAGTTAAGCCCCCTAAGCATACACGTATCCCCCTGGTTTAGATTTCCAACTCTAGCATTAAGGTCACCACCAACAATTAAAGTACAGTTATTATATACATTCGTAACTTGGGTTAGCTTATCATTTAGTAACTCAACTAAAATATCATGCTCGCGTCCAGGCTGAAAGTACGCTGAGATTAAAAGAATTTTATCCGATGTAATTTTATGTGTCAGCAAGATTATAATATAATTACTGTTAGACTCTATGAGCTCTGATTCAAAAGAGGTGGGATTGACAAAGACGGATATTCCCCCACTTGCCCTTCCGCGAGCATGATTTTTTGTGGCAGTAGAAATGTAAGGCTTGAAACTATTAAATTCAGAGAAAATAAAACTAGGGTTATGAACCCACGTTTCGCATAAACTAATAACATCATAATTAAATATTTGCTGTTTGTCAAGATTACATAATGATTTAAAGTTATTGTAGCCACTGACATTCCAGTGCATTACGTGAGACATGGTTATGGAGTTGCCTGGCTGTCACTGTTTTCCTGGTTTCTTTTGCGAAGCAGCAGCAGCTTGGATTCCTTTCCTTGGAGCTGGAGCTTTTTTAGGGTCGTATCCTGGTATTTCCGTAATTTTATACAGCACAGTTCCATTTGATTCGAAGTACTCCACATTGCTTCCTTCCGTAGTGATCAGGTACCTGGAGGCCCACAGTTTGCATTGCACAGATGGGTTCTTCGCTTTCATCTCACTGCGTTGTTTTAGTAAAAAAGATTTTATTTTCCGCTGTTCGGGTGCCAAGTCTTCAAATATTAAGTATTTCGAGTTAATTTCTTTGAGCTTAGGAGCTTTCACAAGAACGGAGCGACATAACGCAGCAGTTTTGAACTCACACTTGACACAGTACTTATTGTCTTTCCACGGGATGACTAGGAGTGATTCAGGTTTGAGATCACCGAGGGATAGAATCTGGAGAACTTTTGTGACCTCAGATTTCATTTGATTTCTGTTAGAGTCCTGCTGAATGTCAAGGCCAAGGAACAGTAGATTTTGACGGCGGTCCGAATTAGAAGCAAAAAGAATGTCGTTCTCAGCGTGAGCCAGCTGTGCCTTCATTGAATTTAGTTCCGTCCTTAGTTTGGTTGTTTCGGTTTCGACTTTTTTGATTCTTCCTCCGTGTTCTTTTAGGGTGGCTTTAAGCTCATTAAAGCTCGAACGGGTTTCTGTACGAAAATCGAGTAGAATTGCTTTGAGGTCGCGGGAATCCTCCTCTTCAGATTCATGACTGGAACTGGAATCATTTTTATTGGCATTAGAATTTGACGCCGAGCCTTTTGTCATAGTAGTATAATTTGAGTGTATTTTACTACTTGAAGCTTCAATTTATTATTTTATTATTTTTAGCTAAATGTAAGTCAACTTATCTGAAAGGCCACCTGGGCCACGCTCGAGCTTTTGAAATACAAAAGGTTTGGTTTGTCAACTGAATGACCTGACGTGACCCAGGCGAGTAATAGACTTTCTATTACCCAAGAAGTGTAGGATTAAAAAGTGAGTCCAATGAGCGTTCCACTGCACTCGGTGGAGGAGGTCGATCACAGTAATAGCTGAGGCGTTGGAGATAGTTAGTTTCAGGTTTTGGGTTTGTACGATCCAAATTCTTCACTTCCAAAGTTGAATTTAATTTTCGATCTTTTCACCAGAATTCAGGTCAATTTAGTTGAACTTTCGATTTGGAGCAGGTCACTAGCACTATGTACAATAGAGATGATGGTTTGCTAAGGGTTTTAATTAATTAAAACTCTTGAAACAGCAATTTTTATGAAGGCGTGCTTTAGGGGAATGTTCACGCTCCCACTCCTTTTCCACTCTCACTTCGCCACGCTTGCCGAGACAAAAACCTCGCTTCAAACCAAAATAGATATCTTACACGAATACTGCCAAGCAAATAGGCTTGAAATTAATTTAAGCAAAACTAAAGTCGTTGTGTTTCGAAGAGCAGGACGGCCTTGTCGTTCATGGAGATGGTTTCTGAATGGTGATCCCATTGAGGTTGTCAATTCGTACGTCTATCTTGGTGTAACATTTAATAGTTCTGGAATATTTCGGCAAGCTGCCAGTCAAATGGCAAGTAAGGCAAACTGTGCAGTTGGGTCGGTATTTAACATTTTTAGAAACTCTAAGTTAAGGTCATGGGCTGCAAAAATGAAACTGTTTGATGCGATCTGTGTTTCCTCTTTAATGTACGCAGCTCCAGTCTGGAGCTTACGATACTTGGATACGGTGGAGTCTGTGCAGAACCAGTTTCTTAAAAAGCTTCTTTGGCTACCGCGCCGCACACCGGGGTATTTGGTTAGATTTGAAACAGGAAGATCTAAATTATGTTGTTATGCAGAAATATCTGCTTTAAAAATGTGGTTTCGAATCCTGACCATGCCCGCGGAGAGGCTTACAAAGATTTGCTACAACAGATTATTTACTTTGCTCAACTTGGGCAACACCCGAATTGAGTACAACTGGCCTGCTCAGATAAAACTTATCCTTGATAGAACTGGATTCTCATACGTGTGGGAATCACAGTGCCCTGTGACACTATCTACTCAATTTCAAGCTATATGCCAATGCATCTTTGATCAAAGCAGACAGGATGATACTATGAGAATCAACAACTCATCATATCATCCTTTCTATAAACATATTAAACTCACGTCAAATGTTAGTAAGTACCTCACTTTTTCATTTCCCATTCACTATATTCGGATTGTTTCGCAACTAAGGCTAGCCAGCAATTATTTATCCTTTAAAAATCTACGAATAGCATTTAATGATCGCGAATCCTGCATTTACTGTGGGTCTACCTCTGTAAATAGTATGTACCACTTTCTGACGTCATGTAATACGTATAAGCATATAAGGACCAAATATTTACAGCAATACAATCTTCATCTCCTTAACGAATTTCAAGTTTTCAAACTCTTAAAATCTTGTGAACCTAATTTAATTGAACAGCTATTTAACTTTGTAAAATACTCTTTGTTGTTAACTTCCTAAATACAATTATTAATGTGACATTGTGTTATGCGTAATGCCCGAAAGACACTAATAAAGAAATTGAATTGAAATCTAACTTCGATTTTAGATAACTTGTGCTTAATTGGTACTTCAGTGTAATTACGTTTACTAATATATTTCCTTGTAATAATTTTTTTTCCACAGTTGTAATTTCATTCAGTAACTTACTCGTTAATTGTTAGCTCCATACAGTGAAGATATATTCTAAGTTGCTTCGTATGCGCATTTTGTAAATAGATAATAATTGGGCTGAAGAGAAGGCACATTGTTCAAGTTGCCGTAGACTCAACAATTTTTGAAATTCTTTTTGTACAATCACATTAACGTGGTTTTTGCAGCTCACTGACTCGTTTATCTGAACACCTAACAAATTTGAATGCGGAACTACATGTTAATAGTTTACTACTATTGATAAATATTTTTTAATTTGAAATCAGTTTTCCTCAAGACATGTTAATATACATAACAACACACTTATTGGGGTTTAGTTTCATGTCTAATTCACTTGTCCAATGACTAATATCATTAAGGTAGTTTTGTATTTCAGGCTTTTCACCATATGCATATTTCACTGCAACAGCTAGAGTCATATCATCTACATAACCATTGAAAATATTTTTCACAATTTGAGTTTCTTTGTGATGTACAAGTTTAAATTTGGTTAGTATTCTATTATTAAGACAATTAATAATAAGGGGGCTAATTTGGTTTCCTGAATGGTTCCATTAAATATACTATTAAAATCAGTGGTTTCCATCTCTTACACATTGCCTTGTGTTGAACAAAAAATCTTTTAACCATTTGATATCCCACCCTTCTAATTCCAACTTAATTAGTTCTTTAATAAGTATATTACAATCAACTAAATCAAATGCTTTCAATAAGTTAAGTAGTACTACTGTTACACAGGTTTTCGGGTTGTCAAGGCCTCTATAAATAAAATCAAGAAGGCTATCTAAGTAATGGGAGGTAGATGCACCTTTGATTGACCCGTACTGACCAATACTGATCACATTAATTTTTTATACAGTTTGTCATACATTAATTCTTCCATTAACTTACCAAAAATATCTGTTTGAGAGAGAGGTCTTAAGGTATCTAAGCTTACTGTTCCGATTTCTTTAGGTGTAATGAATCCGTGCGTAAGTGCGTAAATGGAAAATTTAAAAAAATGACAAGGGTGTTGCAAAAAAAACGATAATTTCTTAATTATTTTTGTTGGCAGTGAGGTACATTACTTTTATCAATTTGTAGCTTATCATAATAGGAGCCCCAGTGCAAATAATTTGGCTATTTTTGATGATGAGGTCATACTTTGTATTAATTTTTGAAGTGTTAATTGATTTTATTTAGTACATTTTTCAGATTACTACTCTTTTTCTAACAATAATTGGTTAACAACCGATACCTTCTTTTTCGTATCACATAGATTTAAAACCACCTTGTAAGAGATTTTCATATTCTTACTATTGCTCTAAGTTTGCACAATACAATTTTTCTTTCGCCCCACTTATCTTTTTATGAATTTGAATTTTGAAACCTTGAATGCTCTCTACTCGTGTTATTCTTTTTTACGCAAAGGAACTGTTTTGCCATTACTGTAAGTTCTTCTACATTGACCCAGGATTGATTTTGTGGAGTAGCTAGTTTAGTTTTTAAGGGAAAAGCCGGAGTGAACGCCAGAGTAAGATTATTATTCAATTCTGACATCATCACATCGATATCATTACAAGTATGACTCAGTCACAGTTACCTACAGATTCTATAAATACTTTCTTGTTGCCATTAGTATACTCTATATATTAAATTTCTGTTTGGTTTGCTTCAAAATTGTTAAAGATAGTTTGTGGTTTGAGCTCAATAGGGTAGTAACCATTTATAGTAATGTTTAGGGGCGTTAAAGGTATAGTTGATAATAATATTGACTTATGCTTGTAAAAATTAAATCAATTGGTTCATTAAAATGTTAACCCCAGTATCTCAATTTATAACATTGATTCTATAGAAGGTTTGAAAATTTACAATTAGTTGTAACCCAGTAATGCTGGTTTTACTTACATGAATTGCTTTATTGTAATTTCTAATAAAAATAAAACACGGAGATACATATTTAGCTTTGTTTCACATATAGCAACTAACGAGTTAACATGTTTAATTTGTATTTCCCATAGTGCTGCTGTTGGTATATACACACATAGCAACGTAAGAACAGAGACAGACCTTGGAACATAGGTTGGTCGTATAATAGTTACAACTATTTCAAATTCGTTAGAATTCTTGAAGGAATTTTTTAAACCTAATAAAGGAAATATTATTACACACATAAATTGCTGTTCCTCCACCTTTTTCTCTGATGGATTCATACAGGGTGAAGCTATTGATCGAATTACTTTGTTGGCAATTCAACCTAGTTTCAGTGATCATCAGAACATCTTAATTACTACTTTTACTATTTCTAAGATACCCAATACCCAGTTTCTCTTCATTTGGTGAGGTTGCATTCGTGTAGAAACTAGAAGGTAATTTGTATTTAATGGGAGACTGTAGTTCAGGCGTTTTGTATTCCATTTTAGTCGGGCTTCCATGTTAGCTATATTTTACAAAATTGCTGGTTTTAATTATTCTGTTATTTTTTCTACCTTTTGTTACTCCCTTAATCCACTTAAACTTAAAAGTCACAATTCGGTAAGTTTTAAAAACAGCTTCCCGTGAGGTATTTTTTTTAGGCAGACGACTTCACACAGTTTGGAATTTTGGCAGGCAATTCATCAAGGTTTTGATTAATATACAAAGTACTGTTGGGGTTTGTTATTAATCAAATTTTTCGTGCTTTATCAAGTTAAAGTTATGTGAGTCACTTACAATTGAGGGTGGTACTTTATTCCCTCCTCCCCAATTTTCAGATAAACGATCCAATTATTTTGAAAAGGAAGAAGCGAGACCAATAACTATCATACAACGATGAGTCATATCTCATATAGTCTTGCAAGTAAGATATCCGTCCTACGGACAGGGACAATTAATAATAGGATTCGTGAGATACCTTTTGAGTTTATTTGTTTTCTAGAAAATTGCTAATTGGTAACAATTTAGATTAAATCAAGTTTATTAGCCAGAAATGCGATTAAAGTTAAGCTTGTTGTAGAACGCGAGTGTTTAGAATAGCTTATCTAAGATATCAAAGTACGCGTATTCAGTTCTTCTTAAAAGCAAAGTTATGTAAATCTAGTTTATTGTATTTGCAAAGTGAAGTAGAGCTAAAACTTTTGAAGCAAAGGAACGTTGAACCACTGCACTGTTTAAAATGTAGGTGCAATTATGATTTAAACCCAGACTTGCTAATGAGCGTCCTTTGAGATTTGTAAGTGCACACCACATTCCTATTTACACAATATACACATTCATTTTAATCGTAAGCAAACCTTATTACTCCTAATAGAAATTCTTAACACATGAATGTAGTATACTTTATTCATTATACTATACTTGAAATCTTAAAAACCCAGGTAGTCAAGCTAAACTAAATGATAGAGGGTGAAATAATAATGGTAACGCAGGGCTCTTGAAAGTACACTTGGGAAAGGAAAGTTGGGAGCCTGTAGATACTAGAATTAAATTGGGGTTGTAGATGCAACATTTTTGTACTAAATCTACATAAAACGGAACATTTTTGTATTGTATCTACACAAAATGGTTATATCTACAAACCCATCTCAACGGTGTATATACAGGCTCCCAACTTTCCTTTCCCAACTGTACTTTCAAGAGCCGTGTGGTCGAGTAAACGCAGCGTTGTGCGAATTATATTTATTTTGGAATAACGTTATAGTAAGAGTCATTTACGGAATATAAAGAACTGTAACAGACTTTATCAGTTCCTAGCTATCAATTCCTATAAAATGAATTATCTGTCCCGGAATACGCTGTTTTCATTTGGTTTGTACGCGTATGGATGCGGGTAACTCTTTGTAGGTTTTTTCGCTAAGAATCAGATTAGTCGATGATAGATGAATCGGAACGAACGGATGCAGCGTGATAGACCTTTGCATATGCGGTGCAGATATAGCAGATGACTTCAGTGAATTCAAGACCCTAGCTAACAATTAGCCTGACCATACGCCAATTGTAATGTATACTAATCAAAACAAACCAAACCCGACAAGACATTTAAGAAGTACCGAAAGAAAAATTAGATGGAATAAAGAAAAAGCAGAAAAATTTAGGAACCACGTGGAACTGAACTCGGAAAAATTAATGGAAGTTGAGGATGAAAAATACCAGCAGCTGAAAAAACTAGTCTATGCAGCGGTGGATAAAGCAGGGAGTATAGACAACAAGCAAGCAAGAATTAACTACGGCTCAAAGTGGTTTGATGCGGAATGTAGCAAGGCTAAAAGAGAGGCGATGCATCACCTACACGTACTAAGAAAGTCAACAGAAGACCGCATATACCAGAACTGCTACAAGTACAGAGAAGTAAACAAAAAATATAGAGAGCTGAGGAGATAAAAGCAAGGAGTCTTCTACAAATCTGTACAAGAAAAGATAATGAACAGCAGAGACTCGACAGAGTTTTAGGAGGCGATCAGCACCCTAAGAGACAGGAAATACTCATTTAATACGAACGATATAGAAAATGAAGAATGGGAAAGGCACTTTAGCGTGATATTTGGACCAAAAGAGGATAATAACCCTAGAATGATAGAAGAGACCTTAGACAAAGAATTCAATACGGAACCCTTGGACAGGGACATTAATAGATACGAGTTGAAATCGGCAATAAAGAAATTGGCGAACAAGAAAGCAGCTGGAACAGATGGAATACCTAATGAGGTATGGAAGAACCTGGACAAAAATACGTAGAACTACCTTACAGGAATTCTGGACGACGCTTTCAAAAAGAGAATACAGAATTATTGGTCAGAAATCATAACAGCTCTAATTTTTAAGAAAGGGGACAAAAAGGAACCTAAGACCTACAGGCCCATATCGCTGCTCAACACTATTACGAAGCTTTTTACTTGCATACTATCAGAAAGGTTAAACGGTTTTTGCAGAAGAAACGAAATAATTTCAGAAAATCAAGCAGCGTATAAGAAGGGGACCGGATGTCCAAATCATATCTTTAGTCTATATGCAGCAATTCAAAAGCAGTTAAACTCCAGAACCTGGAAATCTACGGGAAAACTATACTCGCTATTTGTGGATTTAAGCCAAGCCTTTGACTCCATTAGAAGAGAGAATCTCTGGACCAGACTGAGGCAAGCAGGACTAAGTGTACACTTTGTGCAGAAAATTAAGGAGCTTTACCAGAATGCCAAAACTAAAATAAGAGGCAAGCAAGGGTACACAGGGCTAATTGACATCCTAACTGGAGTCCTACGGGGTAAAACCCTTTCTCCCACTTTATTCACGATTTACATAAATAGAATAACGGAAATTCTGAAGGAAAGTGGAGTAAGCGGAATAAAGATCTATTTAGCGGAAATCGTCATCGTAATGTATGCGGACGACACTGATGGCAACAAACCCACTTGATCTGCAGAGACAAATAGACATCCTGAGCTCCTTCTTTGATGATAATATATTAACAGTCAATTTAGAGAAAACCAAAGCAGTAGTATTCAGAAGAGCAGAAAGAATAAGGAATAATATAAAATTCAGATGGAAGAACAAGCCGATAGAAATATTGAACAAGTACACGTACTTAGGGGTACCATTCAAAAGCAGTGGAATTTTCAATAATGCAAAAGATAACTTGTTCGACAAAGCTAGAAAAGCGCAAGTAAAACTATTTGAACTGTTTTACAGAGCCCGCATCACAGAAGTTGGTATTCACATCAAGCTCTTCAACTCACTGGTGCAATCTATCCTTCTGTATGCTGCACCTGTCTGGGGGATAAGGTACATTTATGAGATAGAGAACTTTTAAACCAATTTTTTAAGAAAGCTGACAATCAGTGCGTCTCTGACTCCAGGTTGCTACTGTTCAAGCCGTACTGAGGTTTATTAGAAATATAATAAGCAAAGAAGAAAAATCCATTGTAGGAAACTGTTACCTTGAGATGAAGAAACAAACCGAAGCGGTTGAAAAATATAACTGGTTTGTACAGGTCAGAAGGATGTTTAATGAAGCAGAAATGACGCACTATTGCGAGCTACTAAGTGAGAAATATATACACAGAAACTGGAAGATGATGGCTGAAGAATACAGAGTACACTGTTTAAATAGTGACGTGAAGATAATGCAGAATAACAAGACCTACTCCCAATTTAGAATTCTAAAAACTCACGTGACACGATCCGAATTTTACGCGAAAGGGCTGCAATGGAATGGTATTAAGCTAATACAGAGTTTAAGATGTGGCTTACCCAGAAGTAGAGTATAAAAAACCATTCCTGGGGCAGAAAAATCGACAAGTTTTTCAAAATGCTTAAAATCACTAAAAATGATCATTATTTACTCTAAATATTACAACAAACTCCCATTGTTTATCGGGTTTTTAAAACCAACAAAAACAATATTTTAAAACCACCAAAAATCAATCGACACGCTAAAAATCATCCAAATAATGCAAACTTTTAATGAAATCTAAGAATTATTTATAGGTGATTTTGTGGTTGGTATTTTTTCTAACGAAATGGAGACCAAGGTTTGTGGTTTTAAAAATTAATTAGCTAGCTTAAAATAAAACAAATAGTACATACTTTATCTGTGTGAATCATTTGGAGAGAACGTTTATCATTTAAAACAGTTTTAAAACTATTGAGTACTTCAGTAGCTGTTTTTGTTTTTAATGGTATAGCCCATAAATATTTACAAAATGTGTCTATAATCAAATTTATATAACGAGTTTCATCATTATGTTTACTCCATTTCGGATCTATAAACACTAAATCACATTGCCATATTTTATCAATTCCTTTAGAGAAATATCGTCTTTGTTTAAATGTTTTTACTTTTGGATAGTGTTTAGTATATACATCTTGTGTTTCTAGATATTTTTGTGCTTTAGCTGAACTAATACCTGTTTTAAGAGCTAAATCTTTAATAATTTCTATATCCTGTCTTAGCATTGTGATAAGCATCCTGAAGGTATGCATCTGCTTTTAAATCAGATAATATAATCTTCTTTTCCATTTATTTACATACATTTTGAAAAGACAATTCATATCTATTATATTATTAATACATTTCCATGAGCTTATGTATCAGTACTTCCTTCAATTAAATATCTTTTATCATCTTTCCAATTTAAAGATTTCTTATTAAGTTCTTCTGTGTAAATCTCATGTTTAGTGCTTCTAAGAACTGTTTGTTTATGATATTGTTCCTTATTCTGAAATAAACCAAATTTAAAATCTTCAAAATGAATTTCATTTTTTAGTATACATTTCTTAATTCCTTTTAGTCGTTTTTCTACTTTATCATATGTCCTGTAACTATAAATTTTAGATCTTATTCCCACAAATTCTTCAAGCTCTTTCCCATTGAGTTCATCTTTAAATTTTCCTATAACTTTTTTATTTGTTTCAGAAAAACGTTTGTGATCTTTTGGATAATCAGATGTGTCAAACTAAGATGGATTATGTTCCATGAAACTATAAAAGCTAGTATTTTTAAATTCATAAATAAAACTGTCAGTGTCCTTGTACAATAACTTTCCTTTGCCTTTAAACTCTTCTTTTATCACATTATAATGAAAATCATACATTAAATATTTTGAAAGGTCTAAAACTGCTTGTCCAATTTTTATTGCTTTATTGAAATTAATTTTAGTCTTATAACTATGTACTGCAACCAAATTTTCACTAAATATTGTTCTAGATTTGAAAGTTGCTTTATTTATAGCACGTTGAAGTGTCTTCATCTGAATGCAATCTTATATTTTGTTGATTTCTAACCAATTGCATTGATTTTCCAAAAACAGAATTTGACATTAGTTTCCAAAAATCCTTTTCAAAATCATTCTTGGCAGATTGCCTTTGCTTTGTAAACTTAATTCCTCTATGAACTTATTTGTATACCCAAATCGTGATATAATGTAAGTAGTTTAAAGTGAATAATATAGTTGTTTTATCATTAAAAGTGCATAATAACTTTTAAACTTTTCCACCTGGTGGTAAAGCGTTTTCAGGTGCGCGTGGCAGATCATTGAATTTATTGTGCATTTCTAAATCTCTTGGAAATGATAAATCAACCTCAAAAACATAACCAGTATCATCAGCTGTATTCAAAAGCATGCATATATTCGATAATTCATCTTCATTCATCCATTTAAAATCACTTTTAGGTAATAACTGAGATAATGCCCATCCATATAGATTATTTGCGTCTATATATACCATTTGAGTGTTATCATCTGCTTTAGAATAACGATTACTACATACAATACCATTTTCAAAAAATAAATACATTTCGTAATCCAATAGTAAATCCAGTTTTACTCCAGTGTATTTAAGCATACAATCCCAAGCAAAACCAGCAGTAGTATAATACCAAGCCGGATCTAATTTATAAATACTATTTAGAGCTAAATTTCAAAAAATTTCGAAAACATCTGCTAAAAGTAGTACATCTAGTTTATTATATAAATCATGCCAATCGCCTATAATTTTCATATGAAAATAATTCCATACTTTTAATGCATGATCATAATCAATTTTGCTAACATTTTTCTTTGTAAAAGAAGAGTAAAATTTATCAATAGAAGGTAATTGAGTTTCTGAAAATTTACTTATATCACTCATATATTCATATGGATAAATCCCTCTTCTATGTATTATTGTTTTTTCATTTTTTATTTCTTTTCTAATTATAATATTTTGTTCTTGTTCTGTAAACTAATTCGTAGTTTCTCTTAATTATTTAAAATCTAAATTAGTTGACAATGTAGCTAGACCACTTTGCAAAAATCTAAACGAATCTAAACAACTTAAATTATTGTATTCAGTTTCTGTTAACCTGATTGTTTTAGTTAATGAAATATACTTTTCTTTATTATCAGGTATTAATGTTATTTTACTTTTATCCTCACATAGATTTCCTACAAACAAATGCACGTCATAACTCAAAAGGTTATAAAAAATTACTATAATAAATGTTGCATTTCTATTAATTAAATTGCAGTTATTACATGCTGCTTCTCTATATTTTCCAGCATAATGATCATGATCTCTAACCTTTGGATTATTTTCTGAAAATTTTCTTTCACATTGAAAAAATTTTGTTTCTGCATTATATGTTTCTAATTTAATATTTGTTATAGGTATATTTTGTTTCATAAAAGATTGAATTT
Source organism: Dicyrtoma fusca (assembly GCA_034695205.1). Classification (NCBI taxonomy): domain Eukaryota; kingdom Metazoa; phylum Arthropoda; class Collembola; order Symphypleona; family Dicyrtomidae; genus Dicyrtoma; species Dicyrtoma fusca. The sequence goes on along the minus strand of JAQFZC010005148.1, from coordinate 130 downwards.
TTTGAGAAATTGTTGTCAAACTATCAATAAAATGTGTATCTGCATTAACACCGCTATAGCTTATTAATGGTTCAGTGAAATTATTATAAACACTTTTAACATATAAAACATAACCTGATGGAGTATGAAG
>JAQFZC010005147.1:0-14700 GCA_034695205.1 Dicyrtoma fusca | reverse complement strand
AACTGCGATCGTACGTCCAGGTCGTGCGTAGAAATTCGTATACGATCGCTACGTACGACTGTGAGAACCTCTCTTAAGAGTGGCTGCCGGAGGAAAGGGAGTAATGTGAAAGGGAGCAATATGGTAGCAGTGGAGATTACAGGCATTAGTGCTTGAAAGATGCATAGCAAGGAAGCTGTTTAACTCTGGCTGATAGCACTGAGGCAATGGATTTAGTAAGTGAATGAGTAAAGAGCGTAGCGGATTGGCACTGCGGCATCTTTTCACTCACTTACCAGAGTTTCCTTGATCAACCCATTTGTATGCACACGAACCTCCGTCAATTCACCACTCTGACTTGAGACTGTAGTTAGCAGTTTATAGGAGGTATGTATATAGATACTGTGATATATGCATAGTACCTACATAAATATACATAGCTCCATTGTACTGGCTTGGAAGAATAAATGAAAGCATGGCTATCTGCATTCGGCTTCGGCATTCTCGGGTTTAAAGGATTAATCGTTTTCTGTCCCACTAAATAGTGCTACTTGAGCAATGAATGTGGAATAATCCAGATACACGCCTAATTATCCGAGGCTATAGAGTATAGCGACCATGACAAAATACGTCCTGTGGATATAAATAGAGAAGAAGATGAACAAAGGGCTGATGGTGGGATTAATGCTTAAGTAGATGAAGCATCCATGAATTTTGATTCAGTTTACGAGTTTTGTTCAACAGCTATAAAGGGCCCCAGTGTCATTTTATAATTTACCTAAAGGGTCTTCCAAACATTACGTCATAGATCAGAGACAGAGCTTTTTGAAAATGGCTACTACTCATGTTATACACCGTTTAGAAAGGTCACTATCACGTTTTGGCTTTTTTGAAAAAGTGAAATATCACCTTTTAAACCTTTTCAAAATGTTAATCTCAGTATTTTTGCCTTTTTCTAAACGCCACGCAACTTCAATTTTCGACCTTTTACGGAAACTATTCATTTGTTCTCAAATTGTATGACGTCATATTTGCAAGTGTTCTAACGTCTACCGTCATCCATATAGCCGGGGTGCCTATATAGCTGGTATACTATAGAGTATATCCTAAAATAGTAGTGCCTTGTTATGTCATAGTATATTTAAGTATATACATGATGGGCTGGTTTGGTAGTTTGGTTTTGATTTTGTAAGGCTTTGGTTTGATGCTTACTTATTGTTGGCAGGGTAAGTATCTATCTGCATCGTGGGTATAGCGATAGTGTAGTTGATACTGAAAGTACTACAGTGGAAGGTGAACTAATGAAAAGTAAGTTTGAAAGTTTTTCGAGTGTTTTCATTGTGAGTATTTGTGAGGGATAAAAGTGAATAAAATGTGGAGAATGTTGAAGACATGATTTTGCCATTGTAGTTGATGTCGGAGACAAATTTCAACAACTTCCACAGCCAATGTCATCCAGTTTGAGAAACTTGAAATCCGTTTTAGTTTCACGAGGGATGTGAGACAATGCGAGACGATACGAGATGATACGATCCCATCACAGCCCGTCCCCACATATCGCATCTGTAGTCTGCAGAACACGATAAGCCTTACTCTGTATCTCCACGTATGTATGCCCTGGGACAGCGATAGGCAGATGAAATAGCTCTGTAATCGTACGTGTAATGTCGTTTAATGTAGAGTGCACAGGAATGATCACCCTACGGTCGAAGCAAGCCAAGGGCCTCGCAAATATTATGTTGCACTTTCAAAAACGGGACATGTCCTTCATAGAAATCATTTATAAACACTTTTAAAAAGGTCAACACAACAAATCACCTCTTTAAAAAAGGCAACATGCGGTAATTACCCTTTCAAACAAGATCAAAAAGACTGTATTAAGGCTCTCAAAACATGTAAAACTTAATATTATAGCATTTTTGTAAAACTTTGCAAAAACTGAAACTTGACATACACTTTTTAAAAAGAAGTAATTTGAAGTAATAATTAATAATTCTACCCGAAAGGACTTCAAACACCGTATAACGTGTAAAACTGGGTTTTGTATATTTCAGAAGGTGGAAAACATACCTATATCACATACATCACACGTTTTCAAAGGTAATAATGAACGTTTAGAAAGGGACTAAATCACTGCGTTAACTTTTCTAAAATGTGTTAAGCTTAACATAAGCATTTTATACAAGATGCAAAACTTGATTTTGCCATGATCAGGAAGCGTTAAGCGTTATAATTAAGTTTTCAAAGCTAGCTAAAATTACTGTATTACTTTTCCAAAATGTGATAGTTTGATATTAGCGTTTAAAAAAAGTATAGCACACGAAATTAGTGCTTTTTAAAATGTCGCCAATGCAATTTTGCAACTTTGACGCTGCTTTCAAAAAGGGCAAAACATACTATCATCTGTTTTAAAAGACACATCTAGCTTTACATTTCCACTTTTAAAACAGTTTAAAACGTGTTGCCATAACAACTCAGTCAATCTCCTCCACAGCATAACAAATAAGTAGCCCCCAAGGAAGCGAAGTCAAAGCCCAAAGGAAACAGAATGAACCCTGTGAGAGTCGTTGTCTGGCCGGAATGAACGGCTCGTAATTCCAATTCTGAACTTGTCGCTGTCGTCATTCTCGTCGTGGGTGACTCCTTATCGCACGTGCACTCACCAAACACACCAAACACTCAAAATACCAAAGACCACTGAGCACAGGTCCACCAACACATCTCCGTACACTCTCTTTTTTACTCTCATGTCTCTAAGACAAGGACTATACCACAGGATGAACGGGAAAAGTAGAAACTGAAATAGAAAAGAAGGACTAAAAGATTCAAACTGCGACCCAACTTTTAATTTTTTTCCCCCCAAAACAAAACAAGGCACTGATAAAAAGCGGGAGCGGATAAAAATCCAATCGTAAATCGTTTACAAACAATAAGAACCAGAAAGCAGCCATAAAGCTCAATTTTAAGCTCAGTTTAACTCAGCACTGAAACTACAGGTGTAGATAGGTAAGTATGTATAGGTAGGTAGGTTACGTTAGATCTGAATCCATTTCAAGTCGTCTCAAGAAATCTTCAAAGTCAGTTTCCAGACGTACAATGTACCTGCATAGATCTGGACATTATTTCGTGTTTTTTTTTCCCTTTCTTAGTTACATCCGTAGGTGCTTACACGTCTAAAGAAAAAGGGTTTATCTCTGATTTCCGTGGACCGAGTCGAAAATGGACGGAAGGGTAAAGATAGCTTCAGTTGTTATCTGCCGTAATTTTTATTGCTCATTCATTACTATGCAGGAGGCTCTTGCTGTGGCTGCTGTGCCGTTGATGCTTTGGCTTGCATTTGATTATCTCTTGTTATCTTCCCTGTTGTTGTGTGTGGACGCTTCGCTTTTGACTTTGGAATGACAAGTTTAAACCCAAGAGAGGCGACAACCGCAATAATCCATTTTATTGAACATGTCTACGCATTACCTTCTTTACTTTTTTTTTTATTTTACTTTCTAGTTTTTCCCCAGTCCTCTAAACGGTACTTACACCATAATAAACCGATGGATAAACCCTTGAAAATTTTAAATTATACTCATTCCTTAACTACTGGCTACTTTTCCGGTTCATCACCAGCCTTCATTGCCATTAAAAATACTCACAATTTAGAAATTCTGCTGATAAATTCCACACAAGTATTACATAATAATATGTATTTTAGTGTGATGAACATACAGCTATAGGTACCAGCCGCGTGATACCTTTTTGCTTTGGGAATATTTCTGAAAACATAGATTTTATATTGTGGTTTTTGAGAAACAGCGTCCCCCCGTTCCCATCAGGAATTTTGTGTCTTAAAGGCGTAAATATGAATCATGTTTTGCATCTTTAAAAATGCTCATTTGGAGCTTTTACAACTTTTAAAAGCGTTAAGATTGGGTCAAGCTCTTTTTTTAAAACACGTAATTATTTCTTTGCACTTCCTGAAAGCGTACGTATCGTACTTTGCTGGAAAAAATGCGATTTGCGGTATTTGCCAATTCTGAAGGTACAAATACCTGGTTTTGCACCCAGTTTTTTAAATTCTGTAACCATCCCATTTTGTAATTTCTGACGGTGTGCAAGCTTGTATTACCTTTTTTTAAATGTGTTAATTCAGTATATCAGAATCTGGCCTTTAAGATGGACCAAAAGTTATCGTATCCAAACTCCTAGGTATGTATGTACGGTGTAGTACTAATGCACAGATTACAGATGCATTTCAGCAATGCTAGATAAAGATTGTGCAGTATGCAGTAAAGTATCTTAGGATAGAGCCAGATGAGCTCCTTATACACTACGAAGCCAAGAGGGCAAGATGATAAAAAAGAAGGCAATGGAAGGAGGGTAAAAAAGGGGGTAGAATTTGAATTGGAGTGGTCGATTGGTGTTTGGGAGGCAAAGTGGATGTTGAAGATGACTGTGTGGGCTCTTGCATAATTTGAGCTTCCAATTTTGATTTGATCTCCTTCCTTTCTTTGATTTCATTTGATTGTCCATGTCAATCGTGATGACGGTATAAACATTCACAAAAATATTCCTCTATGCTCCCAAGCCGATATATCCCACGACTTGGAAATCATATAAACAGATTATTGGAATTGAACTGACGTGGGAATTCACACGATAATTTACCTTCGATCAACAGAGCACCGGCACAGTACGTACGTTGCGTGGTCTTCCTTCCCCGTCGTCTCTGCATGTAAAATCACGTCAAATCTGTCTATTTCACTTTTGAATTGAGCCTCATAAACGACCTGGGCGGCCGTTATATGATTACAATTATATTGCTGACTCCTTTGATTCTCTCGCTTCATAAACTCAAGTAAGGCTCCACTAATCATACGCGTAATTGCTCTCTATTATCCTCTCACTGCATTTCGCACTATCTCCTGTCTGCTCCTCAAGCGCACTCTTTTCTAGGGTTAAGGGGCAAAACGACGTTTAGCAACGATTACGTTTAAAGCAAAACCACACAGGTATGTATATCCATTGGGTTTTAATAGTAAACTGGTGTAACTCATGTTTTTGAAAAGGTGCAAAAAGTCTTATTTACACATTTTTGAAAAGGGCTAAAATGTTCTATTCACATGTTTTTGAAAAGTTGTAAAATCTGCTAATTACATGCTTTTGAAAAGGTGCAAATGTCTTATTTACATGATTTTGAAAAGCTGTAAAATGTGCTACTTACATGTTTTTGAAAAGGTGCAAAATATCGTTTTACTTGTTTTTTAAAAGGTGCAAAATGTCTAATTTACGTGTTTTTGAAAAATTATAAAATGTTATAATTGCATGTTTTTGAAAAGGTGCAAAATGTCTAATTTACGTGTTTTTGAAAAACTATAAAATGTCATAATTGTATGTTTTTGAAAAGGTGCAAAATGTTCTATTTACCCACAACTATTTTTGAAAAGGTGCTGTAAATATTTTTATTAGAACGCATGTCAGGCTACAGTTACCTATACTACAGATATACTCATAAAGCGTTCTATTTTACAACAGTATGTTGGAGCCTTGTATCATTTGAATATACGTCACTTTGCATCTTGATTGGCGATTTGCTTCTGATCTGATTTCACAGTTTGCATCAAGAGCAAATCAATAAAAAATAATAGAAAAAAATTGGAGGAAAAAATGATGGGGAAGCATTCCAACACTAACATCACTCTCCATCCCTTCATCCTTGCTTTGACATTGGAAATTGGTTTGAATTGAAATTGGATTTGTGTTTTTAATTATGTCATGCAATTGGTGCGGAGGGTAATATTTTTAAATGAGGACTTTAATTTGCTCGACAGGATGAAATTAAACGAAGTTAGAGTAAGACTGACTGAGTGAGACCTTGTTCTCTGACTGTATAACTTCTCCTGTGAAATGATTTGAGTCATGAATCAATTTGTGTGAGTGGAAGCAATAAATAAATAATAAATAAATAAATGAAGGGGTAAAAGAGAGGCAGTGTGCAGCATTAAGGAAGCCAGTTCATGGCTGCTGTCCATTTGCAAAGGCACTCGTACATGATATTCTTACCATGGAAACGCATGCAGGCTGCCTTCAGTAGCTCTTGAGCTAAACTTCAAGTGGCGGTAAGCTAGCTTTTCGCACCTCTCTAAATCACTGGGTTTTCAGCATATTTTGCTGTTAGGATGTTTTGCACTTTTGAAAACGGGTTGTTGTGATATTTTTGGTTGTTTCAAAAACATGACTTCAATGCGTAGGTGTTTTTACCTTTAAGAAATTTATTTTTAACGTTTTACACCCTTTTGAAAAACATGAATTTAACATTTTTTGTCGCCATTCAATTCTTGAGTATCTTCAACACTTTTTAAAATAAATACTCTTACAATAGGTATTTCCTATCCTAAATGCTGTAACTAGGTTGGTACCTACCCACATTTTTTACGCTTTGTTAAGGGTGCAATGAGTCTTTTTTGCCTTTTTTGAAAATGTAATTATTATGAGTTGCCTTTCCAGAAAATGTGTTAACAACGTTTTGCCTTTTTAGAAAATGTAATTTTATAATATTTTGGCTTTTTAGAAAATGTAGTTTTTATGTTTTCCCTTTCCACAAAATCAATTTTTATATTTTGTGCCTATTTTGAAAACATATTCTTAGTGCCTTTTCCTTCTTAAAGATCTGCTAGTATCTTGTTTTAAGCGTAAAAACATATATTATGCCCAACGATTTATATATTTCTTGCAAAATTCTAATCGTGAATTTTGTGTCCTTCTAAATTTTTGCAATCATACGTTTACCATGTTGGGAACTTTTTTCAATAAATCATTGAACAAAGCGGAACCCAAGTGGCTTAATTAATACATAGCTTTAGAAAATGCTGTCAAAGTCAATTCGCAATATTTTCATTGGTTTGGTGTTAAATATCCCTTGCCTGAATTTGTCCCTCTATATAATAAATAATAATATCTACCTAGTCACACCACAATCACATGACGGCACTGCAACTGCTTCAAAAGCACCGTGAGTGAGCCAGATCGTGTATTGAATAGTGCGGGACTGCTTTCTGTAGTGCCGGTAGCTGTCAATAATTATGGCAGGAGAGGATCTGGCTTGAAATCTCGTAAAATGTGGATAATGGGGAGGATTAGTGATTAAACTTGGAGTAAAGTAAATCAATTACTACAAGTCTTTCCTCCAGCACTATTCCTACCACCACCTCCATCACCTGAAACATGGAACTTGAGTCTGCCCTTCACATCGCCCATCCAAACGCACGCATCACTTTAATAGCTTCTGCAGGTGTGTTAATTATTTCATCTCCCATTCCTCCAGCATCACCGCACACACGTACATACCTGGCCGTCCAGTGCAGGAAATAAATGTGAAACCAAAAGGATTTGCAGTAGCAGTCAAACTGACACTCAAACTCACTCTCAGGCGAACCAAGTAGTCGTCGAGGGTGCAAGTGTTGGGGGCTTTGCAATTATTACGTCCATTGTGTAATAGATTTACACCTTATCAAAAAGTGCAAAACTCGATAAATCCATTTTAAAAAAGTGTTTCACGAAGTAAGGAAAGCTTTGGATTCAAAAATTGAAAATTGGATGACTTAATGCAGACTTTATTAGAAAAGGCATCATTAGCTTGTCCCTGATGTAACTAATGAAGTGGCCCAAGCTAGAAAATGAGAGCAGCTCACATGCAATGCAATATGTAACATGCCAGAAGAATGTATAAAGAATGAATTACGATTACGAACTACGAACTACGACAACAATAACACTACCAGCACAAAATACATGCAGAAAGCAATAAAATCCCAAACCATCCACGACCCACAACTATCAGCCAGCAACCAAAGCCAAAGCCCAGATACCGCTCTTTGAAAAGCCATTAAGAAAAAAAAGTGCTTGTAGTATTTGGCTGCTCTGTCGGCATTTCTTTTTTTTTCTTCTTCTTCTTCTTTCTTTGGGCTCAAGTGCCAATTGTGAGGAAGATCACGACGAGCGATTGTTTGTGATTATGTGAATGTCGAGCATATGCGGGGACGTGTTATTATGCATGTATCACAGGGAGGTGTTGGCTCAATCCTATATTTTTTTTATCATCTCGTACATTTCCAATTGAATCAATTTAATTTAATTCACTAAATTCAGACTCTTACCACTTGTCCCATTCTTCTCTACGTCTTCCCTCACAAATCCTGCAGAAAAAGATGGTGCGAATGATACAGCTCTACATTTAATGTAATGTAAATTTTATTTACTAGAAACTCTCCACTTCCATCATCATCCTTCCATGATCTCTGATTGTGATCTTCCTTTATTGAATAGAATGGATGGAGGGGAACAACTTCATCTTCACCGCGGAGTAATACGAGCAAAACAAGGAAGATTAAGATTAGTTTCTCATGTACAACTGAGCCATCTCTTCTTCCTACAGACTGCCTGCCCGTAGAAGCAAATGGACGGAAAGTCTAGTGTTTTCTTTTACAAGCTGGAATTTCTATTGTTAAAGCTCAAAGATGTATGTTTGTTTCAAAATTTCCTTTACACGTTGCATTACATCTTGTTTTTAAATTATTATCAACAGTGTTTGCGATGGGTATCTCTTTATTTTAGAACAGCTTTTTAAATCGCTTTTAACAATTGTAGTAGTATTTTAACATGTTTTAAAAAAGTGTAAGACACACTAAATAACGGGTGTTTGTTTTTGAAAATTTTAAAAGCACCTAGTACTCTGTTTGCACGATTTAAAAAAACGTTCACAAATTAATATTATTATGCAACTTTTTTCATCGCGTGAAAAATCATCTACATAGTTATACATATGTTTCTGAAAAGTTGAAAATGTCATATTTACATGTTTCCAGAAGTCACAAATCGTCCTAATTATACATTTTTGGAAAGTTTAAAAAATTCCCACTTAAATGTTTTTTAAAAGGTCTAAAGTGACATATTCATGTGATTTCAAAAACGCGTAAATTGTTCTAATTCCATGTTTTTAAACGGTTCAAAATGATTTAATTATGTTTTTTAAAAGCACTACACGTACTATTATTTCAATTCTTTGTTGGAGACTTCCCCATTTGCATCTAAAAAGTGCCAAACGTCATACTTACCCAATCTCTATACTAAAATTATCCAAGCCCCACGCTTCAAGCTACCCAAGCCCCAATTGATATTTCGTATTGAATTCTGTTATTTGTGTGTTCAGTGAGTAAAGATCACTACTTAACGAAACTGCTGCAGTGGCAGTATCCAACCATTTCCAAAATAAGTACGGCAGCGAGTACACTTTATTCCAAAGGCAATGCAATGTGTATAATATGTATATCCAAATACTTTCAAGAAGTACTGATTTATTTCGTGGTAATTGTTAAATGTGGTCTAAGCATCTTACTGTTACGAGCCTAAAATTAGTCCAAATAATCAAAAACAGACATTTGAATGGACTTATCAATGACATGTTAGAATAAAAGCAATCAAGAATTCAAGAATTCAACGTAAAAAATCAAGCGTCATGTTAACAAAACATTTTTAGCTAAAAAAGCTTGAAAATTCTCATTTTCTTATTAAATTTTGATGTTTGGCAATTGTTTGACTGTAAAGAAACTTGAAAATACGTCGTTTTGACTCCTTTGGAGCTCTATCCTTGTCCAGTCCAGTATCGGTGAACTCATTTGAGTTGCGTATGTGTAGCATGTGGGTCTGGTGGCGATGGAGGAATAAGTTTGGAAGGAAGGCGTGCAGGCTGCAGAGGCACGGAGCGACGGAGACAGAGAGGGGTTGGTTCGTCACGTTGAGGATTACATGGGCTGTCTTGACTTTTGACTTTTATTCGAAATCCTCGTCCACAATAAATATTCTCGAAATTAAAATACAAAAATCCACTCTCTGTCTTCGCCATCCCTTCCCTTCCCTTCCACGATGAATCCAATGCGCTGAGAAACTGAAACTGAAACTGAGAGTGAGTCATGGGATGGATGGCATGGGTAGGTTAAGGTTAAACTTGGTCTCTCATTCGCCCTGCAACATACGTCTGCTGAGCCAAGCAAACAAATGCCCAGCGTGGATGACTTTTATAAAGTGCATATTAAAAAGTATTCAGAATTAAAATGTATGCAATATTATGTAATTTGGACGGTGATGAGTTCATGGGTTTAGCATTTCTACGGGGTTATAGTTATACATACAGACAGGCAAGCAATGGAGGTTGGGTAATTGCAATTGTTACGTTAGGACAAAGTCTGTTGAATGAAAATAACACCAAAAATTTTAAATGTGTAAATATGCTGTTTTGCTTCTAGAAAACCATGTAATGTGATACTTACAGCTGTTTTTAAAAGTACATATTGAGTCAATTAAGTCTCTTTCAAAACATGTCTGCCAAATTTTAGTTTCTGCATCTTTTTAAAAACCTTCATAAAAATGTCATATATGCATATTTAGAAACTAAAAATAGCATGATATACCTATATTAAAAACGAGCATACCTATACAACATTTTGCGCTTTTAAAACCCTAGAAATGATGCTTTGCACTCCTTGAAGGAGTATTTGCATGATTTGTCTATGCTTAAAACGCTTCAATACACGTCTTTGCTTGTGCCAAATTCCAAAAATTAAATAATTAGCACCCTGTGGGAAACGTAGGTGCCATGATAAGTTTATCCTTAAAATTTGTAAATACATCGTTTTGCCTTTTAAAAACCCTGTAAATGACAATTTTGACCTATAAAGACGAAAAACAGCATGTTTCGTCTACTTTTAGAAAGTTTAAATATGCCGTTTTACTTTTCTGAAATCCTATAATTCATGATTTTTACACTTTTTTGAAATTGAAATAGTAAAATAATTTTGTAAGTATAACATCTGATTGTTTTTAAAGACGCTTTAAAAATGTTTTGCATATTTTTGAGTTCTAGAAAAAGTCATTTTGCACTGGCTCAAGAAGTAAAAAGTGATGATTGTTTTAAAAAAGTGCAAGTACACCACGCATTTCTTAAACATTGAATTCACTTTTTACATCTTTTGGTGAATACTTAACTGTCTTTTTAAAGCTTACAAATACAAAGTTTTGCTTTTCCAGAATTCTAGAAATGATATTTGTAGTCTTCAATGAGTAATTAGCACGGTTTGTTGTACTTAAAAGCGTACAACTTCCTATTTTTTCCCTTCCTGACGGGTAGCCTTGAATGAAGGGTACGGAATGTAGGATGTGAAGGGCCCCTGGATAGTGAATCCTGACCGTGACTGTGCTGGCGCTCTAAATAAGTGAATAGAAGTGCGTGTAAATGAATGGGAATGAATGGACGGAGGGGGAGGAAATGGTTGGGAAGAGTTATGATCAATTAACACTACATTTTACCCAGTTGGTCCGCCCATTGATTGTACTCTGTGAAAGCGAGTCTACGGACGGTGGGTGGCAATTTTTCAACGTTTTCTACATTATTTATTTCCACACATCATTCTCCCAATATCCCAAACATTTCTCCCTCCATGCACTTTACATATTTTACCATTTCATACACTTTGAACAAACTTCGTCATTCAATTTAAAATACGGAGCATCCCTGCATAGCATAGGATGTTGTAGAAGAAACCTTTCATCTTTACACTATTCTCTCCTATTTATTTTTTATTTTTAAAATCACACGCATTCCAATTCCTCAACGGACTAACGCTTAATATCTTCTGGTTACACCAACAGCTGTGTAATTATTCCCTTCCATTTAAAATCCAACTGAAGTTCACATTTCACATTCCCAACATTGTTTCATTGAAATTATTTCGAAAACATTTAAAAAGTATTTAAAAACGTGATTTAGAAATGGATAATGTAAAGATACGTTTTTATAGAATTTAGGCTTTATGGGAAGCTTTAGTAATCTAGTGGATACAGATTTTAGAAAAGCTGCTTTTCAGTAAATACTCATTTTTAAAAGTTGGTTTTTACAACTGTATATCTATCTATTGTTTCAAAAAGTTGCTTTGCCACAAGTGCACAATTTTAAAAGGTTGATTTTCTGTAATTACACATTTTAAAAAATTATTTTTCTGTAAATGCACAATTTTAAAACCTTGGTTTTCCGTAAATACACAATTTTAAAAAGTTTCTTTCTGTAAATATACATTTTAAAAAACCGTTTTTCCAAAAATATATAATTTCAAAAAGTTTTTTTCTACAAAAAAACATTTTATAAAATTTTATTTATTAGAATTTTTCTACAAAAAATTGACTTCTAAAGTTGTTTTTCTCCTAAAACACGTTTTCAAACATTTGCTCTCTAAAAATCTGGGAAATTTTAAATCAGTTCCTTCATTCATAACCTCGGTCTTTACTAATCGGACTTTTACTGTGAATATCGGTATAGTTCATTTTTGATAGAGTAGACCATAGACATGGTCGTTGAAAGGGAGATATTTAAAAAGCTGTAAAATTTTGTGGATGGTTAGGCTTCTATGGGGATTGGCACTGACGTTGGCACCAGGCATTTTTTTCACTGGTAAATGGATCGATCGATTTCAGATGGAGAAAAGATGAAGAGTAAAAATATGAAATACGAGGATAATACTTGTCACGGCATTTAATTGGAGACTTTTATTGTGCTGATAGAAGAGGAAAGCAAAGGAAGGATCAATGACAAAAAAATTGACTGGGGGTTCAACTCTATCTGTGAAGGTGATAATATCAATAAATGGTTCATTCAGATCATCAATATCAGTATCAGTGCCATGCTCATAAAAAACGGGAGCAGCTTTTGATTTGAATTTGAATGGCTGTATAGGCATAGCTACCATTCGTGTCTATACGCGTACATAAAGGCATGCCTGAATTGGAATTGGAGTGAATTAAAAAAAACTGCCTTTGACTTCTGCTGTGTTTGACCCTGGATTAATTTCCATTGGGATTCTCAATTGCAATTTCCAGCTGACCGCGTACGAGAGTGAACTGGGTCGGTTTATTGTCGGAAGGGTTTGGGTGTCTATAGCTATGCAATGGGTCCATCTATGTATCAGCGTAACACACATATCGTCGGCGAAGAAGCACTCTGACGCAATCCTAGCATCAACAAAATGGAATTTTGATCCAAGTACCAACAGCCAAGTTTTGAGTAAAAAGCTGATGTACATAGGTAGTGCTTTTTAAAAATGCTCAAAATAGAGATTTGCACATTTTAAAAATCCGTAAAAGTGAGATTTACACTTTTCAAAAATAATGAAACTGTTATTTACACTTTGAAAACACTTTAAAAGGGATATTTACTCCTTTAAAAATGAGTTAAAGTGATAATAAAACTTTTAAAAATGTGTTAAAGTGGTAAACACACTTTAATGAGCTTGAAAAGTAACATTTAGCTCTTTTCAAAAAAGCTAAAAATTCTCTTTGCACATTTAAAAAAGGGGCATATTTACACTTTTACAGCCATGTAAAAAGGGCACTTACTTTTAAAAATGTAATAAATTATAACTGTTATTTACCATTTTCAAACTGAAACAAACCCGCATTTACAATTTTTTAAATGCTAAAAATGGCATTTACACTTTTTGTAAGGAAATTAATACAAAGTTGGTTGTTGGGACTATCGCCCCTCGTTTGCGGCGCTAGACTTCGGTCATAATGTCTCTTCACCCACGATCTGTGAGCCAAGGGAAGGTTTTTGTTGGGCAATAGAAGTGGTGAGTGGTAAATAGGTGGCTGGGCCTGGGCTGCAGGTAAGTGGAAGATTGGCTGGTGGTTTGTGGAGAGAGGAAATGCGTTGCCTATTAATTGATAGAATGATTTACACGTGAGTATTGGCAATAAATCTACACCCGCTGTCAACTATGAGAGCAACACAATCATTTGCTCTGAGCTCGCCTACGATTAAATACCAAAGACAAATATAATTATTCTGCCCACCTCATTCTGATCCACCGCATCTCATCTCATCTCAGAGCTATATGCCTATATATCCCCTACGTCTATATACGATGCCCATATCTATATCTTTATATAGCCACATCCGTGATCCTTACGATTAGTCATTTAATTACTACAAATAATAATATCTCCACAATTTATTGTGATCTCCTTATTTGAAACTATACGATAAAAAAAACTGTATTTAATTTGTGTTCACGTACATAAATATATTATGAAAGCCTTCGTGTGCATTGCATTGGTTAAAATATGGGAGGTAGAATCGTTAGGTGGATTTTGTGTGTGTGATCTGCGATGTACATCTAATTGTAAGATCTGCTCGTACTAATTTACGAGATCTCTTTATAAAAAGCCTTCAGCTGGTTTAATGAATGACAAGGGGAACGTCCGTGACTGGCAATTTGTGTTAACATTATAGTTTGTCAAGTGAGTTGTTACTAGGACGACTGGGAATGGACCCAGGGAATGGAATGAAACAGGTGTAGTAATTAATATGTGGATTAGGAAATGTTATTTCAATTAATCTTGACCGAGAGGAGTGAAGGAGTAAGTGCTTCTTTCCTCCCTTCATTTACTTTGCAATTTTATGAAATACACTCTCCTTTGACTTGCAGGGTTAGTTGGGGAGGGGCCTTGCAGAAATTACGCCGTTCATTTTGTTATAAGGCCGTTAGGAACCTTTCCAAAATCGCAAAAATAGAGCGAAATCGCGCATTTTTGTACCGTAAATCGTCTGTGAAAATGCAATTTGTCCCAAGTCCAGTCTCAGCTTAATTGCAATATGTCCCAAGTCCACATAATGGAAAATATCATTAT
>JAQFZC010005146.1:0-14703 GCA_034695205.1 Dicyrtoma fusca | reverse complement strand
GTTTAGCACCTTTTTGAATATGTTGAATTCTAGTTTTGAAATGTTTGAAAGTATTAATTTGTAGTTTTACACCTTTTCGAAAGTGTTGATTTCTAGTTTTACACCTTTCTAAAAACGTTGATTTCTGGTCAATTCTGGTTTTACCTTTTTGAAAGTGTTGATTTCTAGTTTTACACCTTTCTAAAAACGTTGATTTCTGGTTTTACCTTTTTCAAAACGTTGATTTCTAATTTTGACCTTTTTAAAAATGTTGATTTGTAGAATAAACAATAAAACACTTCATGGTTTTCCAGTTCCGAATAGGCTAAAAAGTCTGTAAAAATGATACTTACACGACAAAATTCTGTACAAAAGATATTAACACTTTTCAAAAAATAGACTTTTGCGTGCAAGTGAGGGCCTGACTCAAACACAATGCTTCTTCACCAACGATATGAAGATAGGTACTTGTTCCATCCAGGTATGTACGTATTTAGGCACTTTAATTCTGGTAATTCGTCGTAAGCCCACAATCATTCCAATTCCAATGAAATGGTGTTAATTTGACACATTTAGGATTATCTGGGAATTAACCAATGCAATGACAATACCTTGCTAAGCCCTAGTCATAAATGCTTCTTGCCTAATAGATTAATATATGTACCTATAGTATGGATATAAGTACGATTCAGATTTTAAACTTTCGATACTAAAAGGACCGTGAAGTGTATGGACAAAGTGTCGATTGTAACTAGTTTTTACACCAAGATGATGTCGGTAAGACTTAGCTTAGCTGTAGCTCTTGTGCTCCTCTGTGGGTCCGCTTATGGCCGATCTGCAAGGGGTCAATTAAGAGCCCGGGACGATTTTATTAATGGAACTTTCCCCACGGGATTCCAGTGGGGACTCGCCACGGCCGCCTATCAGATCGAAGGGGCTTGGAATGAAGATGGTGAGTCAGTTATTGTGATTTAAATTTAATTGTTAATTAAAATATAAAATAATAATAATAATGAACTCCGTTTAATTATGTGGAAAATTATGTGTTTTTAATTCCAGGCAAAGGAAAGGGAATCTGGGACACTTTCTCCCATTCGGCTGGTCACATTAAAGACAATAGTACGGGTGATGTGGCTTGTGATTCTTACCATAAGTACAAGGAGGATGTTCAACTTCTTAAGAGCCTTGGGGTGAGATTTCATACTGCATAATTAAAATTCGAAAAAAAAATGATTTTGCTTGTCATTTGTTTGAAATCAATTTAGAATGAATTTTACCTCTTCGCAACTGGCAAACCATGGAAAGAATGCTTTACAAAACTCTTTAATTCTATAAATTAACTTTTTCAAAATAGTCAAAACTAGTAAATAACACTTTTTCAAAACTGTCAAAACTAGTGAATAACACTTTTTTAAAACGGTAAAAACTAGTAAATATCACTTTTTCAAAACAGCCAAAACTAGTAAATAACACTTTAAAAACGGTCAAAACTAGTAAATAGCACTTTTTAAAAACTGTCAAAACTAGTAAATAACACTTTTCCAAAACGGTCAAAACTAGTAAATAACACTTAAAGTCAGAAAACTAGAAATTACGGTTTTAAAATGGTCAAAACTAGAAATTCTCCTTTTTCAAAAACATTTAAAACTAAGTATATTACCGTTTCGAAAAGGTTAAAATAATTTGCCAATACCTTTCAATTTCAGTCCAACTACTACCGTTTTTCCGTGGCGTGGTCCCGAGTTCTCCCCAAGGGAACTATTGCCGGTGGGGTCAATTCAAAGGGCTTGGAGTACTACAACAATTTAATTAATGAACTGATCGCTAATGGAATTGAGCCCATGATCACTCTGTACCATTGGGATCTTCCCCAAGCACTTGAAGACAATGGAGGTTGGCTCAACGAAACTATCCAGACACACTTTGAGGACTATGCTGCTCTAATTTTTGGAAATTTTGGGGACCGGGTCAAGAAATGGATCACTTTCAACGAGATTTGGGTCTTCTGCATCCAGGGTTATGGGGACGGCAGTCACGCCCCTGGACTCAAATTCCCTGCCACCGGTCCATACCAGTGCGTTCATAATGTATTGAAGTCCCATGCTTTGGCCTACAGACACTACGAGAGTCAATTCAAACCCGTGCACAAGGGAGTCGTAGGCATTGCAGTGGATTCCCTGTGGTATGAGCCCGAGGACCCAACAGACCAAGAGCACGTGGATGCTGCACAGAGAACTCAACTCTTCAGAGTAGGTCTATTTTCCACATTTTACTAGTAGTAGCTTAAATAGTAGTGTAATTATATTTGTGTCAGTAGGGGCACTTTGAACAAATATATGAGAGCCTGTTACGTTAGAAAACGCTCTTACGATAGAATATGCGATTATGAAACAGTACGTAGATTGGTTGTTTAACCTATTCGCAACTGGGAAATCATGGAAAGGATGCTATATAAAAGTGTATAATTCTAAAAATAACCTTTTTCAAAACGATCAAAACTAGTAAATACACTTTCAAAACCGTCATAACTAGTAAATAACATTTTTCCAAAACGATCAAAACTAGTAAATAGCACTTTTTCAAAACGATCAAAACTAGGAAATAACACTTTTTCAAAACGATTAAAACTAGTAAATACACTTTCAAAACTGCCAAAACTAGTAAATAACACTTTTTCAAAACTGTCAAACCCAGAAATAACATTTTTAAAAGCACTCAAAACCGGTAACTAAAACTTTACAAACGGTCAAAACTAGAAATCACCTCTTTCAGAGAGGTCAAAATCTTAAATTACACTTTCAAAGAGGTCAAAACAAGAATTAACATTCAAAAAGGTGTAAAATCATATACAGTACCGTTGAAAAAAGGCTAAAACACGATTTGTTCTACTCCAGCACGGTTGGATAGGTTTTCCGGTCACCACCGGGGATTACCCCGCCGTGATGAAGGAGTACATTGCAGAAAAGAGTGAAAGCGAAGGCCTCACTCAGTCTCGCCTCCCCACCTTCGACGACTCATGGAAAGCAAAATTAAAGGGCTCCGTCGACTTCTTCGGCATCAACACGTACACTTCGAGGATGGTCCGTCCCATGGTTCGAACTGACGTCGGTTGGGAAGGAGACCAGGACACCGAGACCTTCTATGACCCGTCCTGGGCCGGTTCGGCATCCGATTGGCTCAAAGTTGTCCCATGGGGCTTCCGAAAACTGATGGTTTGGATCAAGAACACTTATGGGAATCCCGTACAGTACGTGACCGAGAATGGCTTCAGTGACCCCGCCACTGCTGGTTTGTCAGATGTGGACCGAATCTCTTACTACCGGACCTACATCAACGAGATGATGAAGGCAGTGACGATCGACGGGGCCAATGTTGTGAGCTACACTGCTTGGAGTCTCATGGACAACTTTGAATGGGCATCGGGATACACGTGAGCCAAGAATTCCAACTTTGTTAATTAATTTTTTTTTAATTGTTGATTTAATAAATATTTAATTTTTGTTTGTAGTGAGCGATTTGGAGTCCACTACGTCAACTATACTGACCCTGCCAGGCCACGAACACCCAAAGAATCTACTGCTGCTCTCGCTAAAATCTTCAGCGAAAACGGATTCCCCAACGGAATTTAATTTATCTTGCTGAATCATCACATCGGTACCAGACGTGCTACTTTGCCGTTTACATAGCTTATTTATGTTAGCTGAGTATTTTGATTGTACAGTGTTGTTAGGTAGTATTAGTACTTAAAAAAAGATATCAAAGTAAACATTTAAATTGTTATTATTATTTGGCTCAGTTCTACATACGTGTGATGTAGCAAGTGCCATGTCTAGCCATTAAACATTAAATAAAGCGCATGAGCCGAGTACAAATTATTCTGATGGATCCTTTAGCATTACTATTTTTTTTATTTTACCTTTCTCTTAAATTTAAGACTTCGTGGATATGAACCATTTTCCTTTTAGTGTTATTTGGATGTAACTCATTTTGCCTCTTAACCGACGATATATCCGTAATCTTCACGTACATTTACTTTGTCTTCAATTAACTTTAAATCAATTAGTAATCATAATTTTGTCTTCAATATATTTGTGTAATGCATACTCAAAAAATCGGAATCCAAATGTATCTTTCAAGTAAAATAAAGTCTAAATAAATTGAAAGTTCCATGGGTGTTAACCCAAAGGGATCTTAAATGTTATAATAAAAAAAATATTTAATAGTGCAATGATTGCAAAAACAATGGCAAAATAAAATATGAGATCAACAAAGACTTTTATGAGCTGAAATGATTTTAACTTACTTACTCACAATGCGTCTTCACCCACGATGGAGCTACACATTCCATGTTGGTAGGCACTTTAAATATTTTATTGCACTGTGAAGTGGACACGTTTTAGTTTCGTCAGGGTAGTAACAATGGCTTGGCAAACAAAGGGAATTAAGCAAAATGGACAGACAAAGTGTAGAATGTACTTCATTATTTTTCTCGCTACTAAGATGATCTCGCCAAGACTTTGTTCAGCTGTAGCTCTAGTGCTTCTCTGTGCATCCACCTTTGGGCAGCATTCAAGAGATCAGTTGTTAAAAGCTCGAGAGGATTTTATCCATGGGACTTTCCCCCCGGGATTCCACTGGGGGCTCTCCACAGCCGCTTATCAGATTGAAGGGGCTTGGAATGAGGATGGTTAGCCAAACATAATATAGATTTTAATTGCCAATTAAAGTATAAAATAATAAATCAGCTTTAATTACGTCAACTATTTTTAATTACAGGCAAAGGCCTTGGGATCTGGAATAAATTCACTCACGAGCCCGGCCATATTAAAGACCATAGTACGGGAGATGTACATAGCTTGTGATTCGTACCACAAGTACAAGGAAGATGTTCAGCTTCTTAAGAGCCTTGGGGTGAGATTTCATACTGTTTAAAATTCCAAAAAAATTGATTTAGCTTGGCATTTGTTTCGAATCAAATTACAATGAATTTTAACCTATTCGCAACTGGCAAACCATGGGAAGAATGCTTTACAATACTCTTTAATTCTATAAATTAACTTTTTCAAAACAGTCAAAACTAGTAAATAACACTTTTCAAAATAGTCAAAACTAGTAAGCAACACTGTTTCAAAATAGTCAAAACTAGTAAATATGTACCACTTTTTCAAAAAAGTCAAAACTAGTAAGTAACACTTTTTCAAAATAGTCAAAACTAGTAAATAACACTTTTTCAAAATAGTCAAAACTAGTAAATATGTACCACTTTTTCAAAAAAGTCAAAACTCGTAAATACCACTTTTTCAAAATAGTCAAAACTAGTGAGTAACACTTTTTCAAAATAGTCAAAACTAGTGAGTAACACTTTTTCAAAATAGTCAAAACTTAAGTAACACTTTTTCAAAAAAGTCAAAACTAGTAAGTAACACTTTTTCAAAACAGTCAAAACTATGTAGTAAGTAACACTTTTTTAAAATAGTCAAAACTAGTAAGTAATACTTTTTCAAAATAGTCAAAACTAGTAAATACCACTTTTTCAAAATAGTCAAAACTAGTAAATAACACTTTCTCAAAATGGTCAAGATTTCGTAATAATTAATATTATACCTAAATCGTAAAATCATCTTGCCAATTATTTTGAATAAAAAAACCATTTTCAAATTAATTTACCATCAGCATCCAACTTCATACGTCGCCAATTACAAATTATTATGATTTTTCAATTTCAGTCCAACTACTACCGTTTCTCTGTAAGCTGGCCCCGTGTCCTTCCACAGGGAACTATTGCCGGGGGCATCAATGCAAAGGGTCTGGAGTACTACAACAATTTAATTGATGAATTGATCATTAACGGAATTGAGCCCATGATCACCCTGTACCATTGGGATCTCCCCTAGGCACTGGAAGACAATGGAGGTTGGCTCAACGAAACTATTCAAATACACTTTGAGGACTATGCTGCTCTAATTTTTGGAAATTTCGGGGACCGGGTCAAGAAATGGGTCACTTTCAATGAGATTTTGATCTTCTGCATCCAGGGTTATGGGGACGGAAGTCACGCCCCTGGGCTCAAAATCCCTGCCACCGGTCCATACCAGTGCGTCCATAATGTTTTGAAGTCCCATGCTTTTTCCTACAGACACTACGAGAGTCAATTCAAGCCTATGCAGAAGGGAGAGGTGGGCATTGGCATGGACTCCCTATTGTACGAGCCTGCAGATCCAACCGACCAAGAACACGTCAACGCTGCACAAAGAGCTCAGCTTTTCCGAGTAGGCTTTATTACACGTTTGACCAGTATGAGTAGGCTAGCCGTAGTAGTATTTTTTTAAATTTTGAGATGGCAACTTTGAAACTTAGTATGTATTGTAAACCTGTACGCCTTGGAACAAGAGACGATGTATTTTAGAACAATGGATTTCCTTTGAAAATGCCAGTTATGCCACTCATTTTCTTAGCAGAAGCCAAAAAACAAAATGTTAGAAAGAGTGCTCTTTAAAGCCTGTAGTGTAAAACAAAATGGTGTTCCCAGAAAACCAATTTCGGGGAAAAACTTTTAACAGTTTACTTTACGTAGTTTCCTAGGAAACGCATGAGTGGGAGCATGCTGTTAAAAACGCTATTAAGGATGCCCGATTTTTGAAACAAAACTATTTTGAAAGCCTGTTTTCCTAAGAAACGCACTTTTGAAAGCCTGTTTTCCTAAGAAACGCACTTTTGAAAGCCTGTTTTCCTAAGAAACGCACTTTTAAAAGCCTGTTTTCCTAAGAAACGTATTTTTGAAAGCCTGTTTTCCTAAACAACGCACTTTTGAAAGCCTGTTTTCCTAAGAAACGCACTTTTGAAAGCCTGTTTTCCTAAGAAACGCACTTTTAAAAGCCTGTTTTCCTAAGAAACGTATTTTTGAAAGCCTGTTTTCCTAAACAACGCACTTTTGAAAGCCTGTTTTCCTAAGAAACGCACTTTTGAAAGCCTGTTTTCCTAAGAAACGCACTTTTGAAAGCCTGTTTTCCTAAGAAACGTATTTTTGAAAGCCTGTTTTCCTAAACAACGCATTTTAGAAAGCCTGTTTTTCTTATAAACCCATTTTGCTTGCAATTAGTTAAAACCAGCATTTTTGAAAGACTGTTCTGTTAGAAACCTGCTTGGAAAGAATGTGTGATTACAAAACAGTATTTCAAAACACTAATTTGTGAAAAAACACAATTTTTTTCACTCTAGCATGGTTGGATAGGTTTTCCGGTTACCACCGGGGACTACCCACCCGTAATGAAGGAGTACATTGCAGAAAAGAGTAAAAGCGAAGGCCTCACCCAATATCGCCTCCCCACCTTCAACGACTGGTGGAAAGGAAAATTAAAGGGCTCCGTCGACTTCTTTGGCATCAACACGTACACTTCGAGGATGGTACGTCCCTTGGTACGAACTGACGCCGGTCCGGACGGCGACCAGGACACCGAGACGTTCGTTGACCCCACCTGGCCCGGCTCTGGATCCGATTGGCTCAAAGTTGTCCCATGGGGCTTCCGAAAACTGATGGTGTGGATCAAGAACACTTATGGGAACCCGGTGCAGTACGTGACCGAAAATGGATTCAGTGACCCCATCGCTGCTGGTTTGTCAGATGTGGAACAAATCTCTTACTACCGGACCTACATTAACGAGATGCTCAAGGCAGTGACGATTGACGGGGCCAATGTTGTGAGCTACACTGCTTGGAGTCTCATGGACAACTTTGAGTGGGCAGAGGGATACACGTGAGCCAAATGCCAACTTTGTTAATTAACTTTTTTTTTAATTGTTTATTTAACAAATGTTTAATTTTGTTTTTAGTGAGCGATTTGGCGTCTACTACGTCAACCATACGGACCCTGCAAGGCCCCGAACACCCAAAGAATCCACGGCTGTTCTCGCTAAAATTTTCCGGGAAAATGGATTTCCCAATGGAATATTAAGCATGTAGACGTGTTAGTTATTAACCTATTCGGAACGAGGAAGCCATGGTAACAATACATTACAAAAGGGATTATTCTACAAATTAACTTTTTCAGATAGGTCAAAGCAAGAAACTGACACTTTCAAAAAGGTCAAAGCAAGAAACTGACACTTTCAAAAAAGGTCAAAACAATAAATGGACACTTTCAAAAAAGGGTAAAACAAGAAATTGATACTTTCAAAAAAGGTCAAAACAATAAATGGACACTTTCAAAAAAGGTCAAAACAAGAAACTGACACTTTCAAAAAAGGTCAAAACAATAAATGGACACTTTCAAAAAAGGGTAAAACAAGAAATTGATACTTTCAAAAAAGGTCAAAATAATAAATTGACACTTTCAAAAAAGATCAAAACAATAAATGTACACTTTCAAAAAAGGTCAAAACAATAAATGGACACTTTCAAAAAAGGTCAAAACAAGAAACTGACACTTTCAAAAAAGGCTGAAACAAGAAACCATCATTTTTAAAAAGGCCCAAACTAGTAACTATATGTAACACTTTCAAAACAGTCAAAACAAAAAATCGACACTTTCAAAAACGGCCAAACCTATAAATTAGCATTTTTAAAAAAGGTGTAAAACTAGACATATATGTATTACCGTTTTGAAAAGGTTAAAGATATCAAATTTTGTTAACATTTGGTTATGTTCTACGCGTGTAGAAATAGTACACTAGACAGATAATTTTATATCACAGCTGCAAGCTTATATGTAATTATTTATTATAAATTATATTCATTATAATTAAATTATATTCATTATTTTTCTCAGTCTGTGGAAGTCCTCTCCGAAACTTTCCCACTCTAAGTGTTTTTTATATCGTATGTACTATGTATGTTCATTCACTGCTAGCGTTTACCATTCTGTATTAAAATACTTTCACTTGGGATTTTCCCCATTATAAAATACTCCACATTCTTAAGAATCCCGAATAGCCGGATTTTCCCCATATGTACTATCTGCACATATGTGGACCATTGTCCAGCTATAAAGGAGCCTGCGAACACCCCAGCTCTTTAGTATCGTATTAGTATCATAGGAAATCATTTGACTCCATAATCTGGCTCTGTCGGTTTTTCTCTTCTGAAACCCGGCTAAATTATATCTACAGAATAAAAGATTGCAAAATCACGAAAAGTAGGGTAGTACCTACGGCACATTGGGTCCCATCACAATTACATTTTACATTCGCGAATAGCATTAGTTTTTTTGTATTGTAAATTATAATTCAAGTTGTTCATGGCCAAAATTGAAATTGAAGGATATTTATATTAAAAATACATAACGCTAAAGACCCTAAGCTAGTCAATGCTAATAATAAAACAAACTAAATTGCTGCATCACCTTTATCGTGTGATTTTGCACAATAGTCCACTCCACAATTAAATGGTCAACATCTAAACAAGAGAACCAAAACCGGCATTTCACAAAACTATCAATCAATCAGTCAAAAAAGAGATTAGTTATTTCCATGAAGTATTTATTATCTGTCAATTATCGGCCGCCATGCAGTTTTTACTAGTAGGCTGTAATAGGCCGACGAAATTGGTAAATATATGGTCTACATGGTAAAATAAAAAGTATGCTTTAATAATTTAACACACCGATAATCTAATTTAATCCTTGGGGTTACAAACTCTATAGATTCTGCTACTTGATTTTTGACATAATACAATTGTTATTAGGATTCTATGGAATTAGGTGTATAAATAATGCCGTCATGATGGATTTATAGATGTATGTAATCCCAAACTGTTTACTTTAACGTGGGCTCAAAAGCAGCAGGTGTGTGTCAAAGTTTGTGAATAAAAAGAGGCTGTAGAGTAGATTTGATATTCTAGTCTCAAAAAATGCTGTCACCCAAGCTGAGTTTAGCACTAGTAGTTCTAGTGTCCCTAAGTGGACCCGCCCTGGGCTCATTATGGAGGGAGTTAAAAGCCCGGGACGATTTTATTAATGGAACCTTCCCCCCGGGTTTCCAGTGGGGATTCGCTACCGCTGCCTACCAAATCGAGGGTGCTTGGGATACGGATGGTAAGGGCAATATTACTATTACATACAACAACAATATTTTGATTTTAAGATATGTAAAAAATTGTGGCTCAAAATGTGTATACAATCAACATTGAATCTGCATATTACATATATAAATAATTAAATATTAATTCGTTTATTTATATACGCTCATACAGGTAAAGGCCCAGGGATCTGGGACACTTTCACCCACGAACAAGGCCACATTAAAGATAACAGCACTGGCGACGTTGCCTGTGACTCTTACCACAACTACAAGCAAGATGTTCAACTTCTTAAAAATATTGGGGTAATTATTATTATTTTGCAATTTAATCTTTTTGTATTAACTTAAACACGTGGTCTTAAATTGAGGCCAAAATCAAGCAAATATTCATTTATTTCAAGTTAATTTACCAGCAATTTCTAATTAACGTACCAGCAATTTAAAATTAATTTGCCAGCAGTTTTAAATTACAGCGCCATCAATTTAACATTAATTTGCCAGCAGCTTTAAATTAATGCACCAGCATTTTTAAATAACGCGCCAGCAATTTAACATTAATTTTTGAGCAGTTTTAAATTAACGCGCCAGCAATTTAGCATTAATTGTCTAGCAGTTTTAAATTAATGTGCCGGCTTTTTTAAATTAACCCGCCAGCAATTTAACATTAATTTTCCAGCAGTTTTAAGTTAATGTACCAGCATTTTTAAATTAACGCTTCAGCACCCGTAAAAATGAATTTTCCAGCAATGTTATATTTATTAAAATGCCATCAATTTGTAACTAATTCATCATTAACGTTTCATTTTAGGCAAACTACTACCGTTTCTCGGTGGCTTGGTCCCGTGTTCTCCCCAAGGGAACTATTGTCGGAGGAGTTAACGCAGCTGGATTAGAATACTACAACAATCTAATCAATGAATTGATTGCCAACAATATTGAGCCTATGATCACTCTGTACCACTGGGACTTGCCACAGGCTCTTCAGGACAATAGTGGTTGGCTCAACGAGACGATCATCAATCATTTTGAAGATTATGCCAAGCTTCTTTATGGAAATTTTGGTGACCGAGTCAAGAAATGGATCACATTCAACGAAGCCTGGGTCTTCTGTGTCCAAGGTCATGGGGACGGAAATCACGCCCCGGGACTCAGAATCCAAGCCACTGCCCCATACCAGTGCGTCCATAATGTTTTGAAGTCTCATGCTTTGGCTTACAGACTCTACGAAGCTCAGTTCAAAACCGTTCAAAAGGGAAAGGTCGGCATCACAGTCGATTCTGCATGGTATGAGCCAAACAATGCAACCAATCCTGAAGACGTTGCGGCCGCCGAGAGAGCTGTACAATTTAAAGTAAGGGGTATTCTTTTCATGGCTAACTGATCTTTTAAAAAATAATGCATTAATTTTAACTTTTTCAAAGAAACCAAAAGTTCTTCCTGACGCTTTTCAAACTAGTCATTTAAGGATTTGCTAATTTTCAAAGAAGAAAAAGTTTCGTACGACGCTTTTCAAAACTGTCATTTTTGAATTTCGCACCTTCCAAAGAAGCAAAACTTGCTATTTTACACTTTAAAAATAGTCATTAATTATTTTCACACTTTCTAAAGTAGCCAAACGTCGTACTTAATACTTTAAGAAATAGTCGTTACTGATTTTCATACTCTCTAAAGAAGCAAAACTTGCTATTTTACACTTAAAAATAGTCATTTATGGATTTTTGCACTTTCTAAAGAAGCAAAATTTGCTATTTTACACTTTTCAAAATAGTTATTTATGGATTTTAACACCTTCTAAAAAAGCAAAAAGTGATATTTCACACTTTTAAAAATGTCATTTATGGATTTACATACTTTCTAAAGAAGCAACCGAGCCAAATGACGCTATTCCAAATATTCCTTTATGGATTTTCCCATTTTCAAAGGAGCAAAGCGTCATATTTGATACTTCTCCAAATAGTCGAATATAGATTAGCACATTCCAAGAAGGTCATATTAACTTTTCAAAATACTTATTATAGCACGGCTGGATTACCGCCCCAGTTTTCACGGGTGATTACCCCGCCATAATGAAGGAGCTCATTGGGGAGAAAAGTGAGAGCGAAGGCCTCACCCAGTCCCGCCTCCCAGCTTTTGACAACGAGTGGAAGGCCAAATTAAACGGTTCATGGGACTTCCTTGGACTTAATCACTACACGACCGAATTGGTGGAACCAGCTGTTCGAACGGACGCCAGTTGGTACGGTGACCAAAATACGAACACTCATCAAGACCCCGAATGGCCCGAATCGGCCTCCTCGTGGTTGAAAGTAGTGCCCTGGGGCTTCCGAAAACTCTTGGTGTGGATCAAGGAGACCTACGGGAACCCAGAGCTGTACGTGACCGAGAGCGGTTACAGTGACACCGAATCCGTCGGATTGACAGATGCGGACAGAATCTACTACTATAGGTCATACATCAATGAGATGCTTAAAGCTGTCACCATCGATGGCTGTAACGTCCAGAGCTACACGGCTTGGAGTCTTATGGACAATTTTGAATGGGCACAGGGCTACTCGTAAGTGTCAAAAAACAAAAAAATAAATTTGATTTTATTAGCCACTAAGTTTAAATTAATTTTCCAACAAATTTGAAATAATATTGAATTAATTTACCAGCACGTTCAAATTAATTGACCATTAAGTTTGAATTAGCTTGCCAGTTAGTTTGAATTAATTTTTCAGTTAGTTTGATATAATTGGTCATTAAACGTTTTGAAAGGGTACTGTATCTAGTTGAACTTATCTACTACTTATCTTTTTGAAAGTAGTAATTTCTTGTTTTGACCTTTCTAAAGGCGTTAATTTCTTGTTTTACATCTTTTTGAACGTGTTAGTTTCTGTTTTTGCATCTTTTTGAAAGTGTTAATTTCTTGTTTTGCAACTTTTTGAAAGTGTCAGTTTCTTGTTTTGGCCCTTCTGAAAGTGTTAATTTCTTGTTTCACATCTTTTTAAATGCTTTACTATCTTGTTTTGGCCTTTTTGAAAATCTTAGGTTCTGGTTTTATTTCTGGTTTTGTAGAATTTTGAAAAGGTTAATTTCTAGAAAAAGCACTTTTGTAAAACATTCTTTCTATGTTTTTCCAGTTGTGAATAGGTTAAGCTCTGATTATTTAATTTGTCATTATGCTTGAATTAATTAACCATTAAGGATTCAATTATGATATTAATTGTGTTTTCCTTTAGTGAACGATTTGGTGTACACTTTGTCAACTATACGGACCCAGCCAGGCCCAGAACACCCAAAAACTCTGCAGCCGTTCTCAGTAAAATCTTTTCCGAAAATGGATTTCCAAATGGGTTCTAATTAAGAGATTTTTGAAACAAAACCACAACAGCAGCAGCTAGCGTAATGACTACACATGTTAAAATACTAACTATTTATTTGTTGTACCATCAAATGCCCGTAGTATAACAACAAACTGCAATTCTACGAACAATCTATATTTAAAGCAATAAAGAAACCACCAGTTATTGCCAAACTATTTGTTTTTTATTTTTGCGAATTAACTAATGCACTTTTTCATACGATAATACGTAATCATACGATATTACATGACCGACCTTTTATTGCTCTTGGTGCCGAATCAAACTATAATTAGTGTCAATGTCATTCTCACTCGTCAAAGGGCAAAAACATAGAGATTACAATAATTTAGCGATAACCATTTGAATCCTACTGATTGTGACTGTGACAGGCTCAAGTGTATTAAATCGTAGAGGCGCTGATATTAATACCATTGACATTGGAATCGCCAATGACATTGGTGGTATTGGTCACTATTTTTGGTTTCATAAATTATTATTGTTAATTATTAATTAATAATAATAATGAGGCTAGTCAGTGCTGGGACTTGGGTAGCAGTCTTTGCCCTATTGACCCTGTGTGAAACCGCTTTAGTTCGGTCATCATGGAAGCACTTGAAGAGTGAAGACGAGTTTATAAGCGGAACCTTCCCCCCGGGGTTTAGATGGGGCTTTGCAACTGCTGCGTATCAAGTCGAAGGCGCTTGGGATGAAGACGGTTAGTAACTAGTTTAACTATAATTTATTTATAGCATAATTATTCTTAACTTCCGGTATTTTTTCATGTCAGAATATATGTACTTTCTGCATACTTTTAGAAAGGTGCAAAAACACTTTTTACATATTTTTGAAAAGGTGTAAAATGCATTTTTTACCTGTTTTTGAAAAGGTGAAAAATTCACTTTTTACGTGTTTTTGAAAAGGTGTAGAATGCCTTTTTTACCTGTTTTTAAAAAGGTACTAAATACACTGTTTACACGTTTTTGAAAAGGTGCAAAATGCGCTTTTTACATAATTTTGAAAAGGTGTAAAATGCATTTTTAACCTGTTTTTGAAAAGGTGTAAAACGCATTTTTTACCTGTTTTTGAAAAGGTGAAAAATTCACTTTTTACGTGTTTTTGAAAAGGTGCAAAATTCACTTTTTACGTGTTTTTTGAAAAGCTGCTAAATGCAATATGTACATACTGTTAGGTATGGTATTTGGGGGATTGTTATGCTTAGCAGTGAGAGGATGACGTGAGTGTGTGGGTGATGTGCAATGATGTAAACCGGCAAATTGGCTGAATGGAGAAAAACCGGCAAATTGGCTGAGTGGAGAAACGTCTCGTCCTCAATAAACGCGGCCTGGGTGCGAGTACGGGTCGTGTT